>OVBE01006080.1:0-20480 GCA_900406425.1 Iberis pinnata
TGTATCCTTCATCTTGATACAATCAAATTCAGCCATTAGGGTTTGAAGTCTTGCTTCGTTAATCCTTTCTGCTCCAAGGTGTCTTGTTTGAATGGCTTCCCATAGTTCTTTTGCGGTTTCTAGATTTCCAACTTGTAAGAAAACTGTCTCAGGGATTGATTCGAATAGCAAACCGATTGCCATATCGTTTTTGGTCTCATCGATCACACTTTGATCGATTACATCCCACACTTTGTTTACTTTCAAGATAACCTTCATCTTGATTGCCCATACCGTGTAATTTGCCGTATTTAGCATCGGACACTTCAACGTGGTAGATCCTCCTCCATGCTTCATCGTCGGTGTTTTAGGGTTCTCTTCTTCGTCTTCTTTTGCCATGTTTCTTCAAGATCTTAAAGCTCTGATACCAATTACTGTATTAGTATGTATCGATACTTAGGGTTTTAAAGAACGCTTATCTTTATTAACTTAAGAAAAACTCTCTCAAAACTTAAGTCTCACAAAACCCATAGAGAATATCACACCTTGATACCTCTATTTATAATAACCAAGAAAACCCTAATCTAACTAGAAAAAGGATTTACATATTTAATTAGATAACTCCTAATAATATGCATATATTTAGATATCTCCTAAATATATTCTTGGTCTTATCTTATTCCTTTTATTTTACTTCAAGATAAGGTCAACATACATAACCTCAAACATATTTAAATACAGTTTTATACATAGATTCCTTCACAATCTGTACGGGCAGTGTTAGATTCATCTAAAACAATATTCATATTTAAATACAGTTTATACATTGACTATGGCTAAGGTTGACAAGGGTGAACCCATCTTCTTCTCTAACTCTATTACCTTTGATCGCCCAATGACATCTAAACAGAGGAATACTGAAGACATTGTAATCTAGCATTATTATTTCTACTACTCTACCATAGTATGTAAGAATGTCAAAAACATGGGAATTATCTTTTGCACTAGATCTACACATTGTTGTGGCCTCATATGTTACACCACTGTTTTGACTTTCTCTATTAGCCGTACTCGTCTGAAACCTCATACTGTTCACTATATAACCAGTGTAAGATCTAGCACTACTTTGTCGACCAAATGCCAATCATTTTAATGTTGCATCATAGTCTGCTGAATCCAGAGGTACATGTTCTTTTAACCATCCAGCAAAGTTTTTGGTGTGCAAGCTCCTTAAATATGTTTCATCCCGAGTACATCTTTCATTTGTGTCTTGTAAGTGCTGAAGATGCAAGCTGAAAACAGTAAATAAGGATGTCAGATGAGTCCAATAAAATGGAAAGTACATGGATAAAGTCCAAAACTTACTCCACATAAGAATCCATAACATTTGTATTTTGAATTATAGCAAGGTGAGCTGTTTTCAACATTGTTTCATTAAGAATAATCGAAGTGGCTGCGGATATTGGACGACCCTCTATAATTGAGCTGTTGTCATACTCAGTATTTCTGTCTTCTTTTTCTTTTACATTAGTACTCTTTTTTCAAGAACTCACTGCAAAACCGTACACATTCATCAGCAAGATACGACTCTGCAATATAACCCTCTGGTCTTGATGTATTACGCACGTGGTCTTTCAAAACTTTCATGTACGTTTAAAATGGGTACATCCATCTGAAATGGACTGGTCCACAAAGTCTTGCTTCCCTTCCTAAATGAAAAGTCAAATACAACATTATATCAAAGAAGCTAGGAGGAAAATATCTTTCAAATATGCAGAGAGTTTCTACAATTTCAGTTTCCATGATTGAAATCTGATCCTTGTCAATAACTCTCTGACACAACTGGTTGAAAAAAAAGCATAGACGTACAATAGCTAATCTAGGCCCTTTAGGTAATAAACCTTTAAGTGCTACTGGAAGTAGTTTCTGCATTAAGACATGATAATCATGTGACTTGAGACCTGATATCTTACAGTCAGCTAGTGAGACACCTCTAGAGATGTTTGAACAATAACCATCTGGTCCCTTAAAGTCGAAAATCCTTTTGCAAAATAGTTTCTTTTCTGCTTTAGACAAAGACCAAGGTGCTGGTGGCAGGTAGGTTCTTTTCCCTTCAGTCTTAGGGTGTAAATATTTCCTAATACCTAGCATTTTCATATCTTTCAAGCATTAAGACCATCTTTTGATCTCCCACAGTGTAATATTGTCGCAACAATACTCGAAGCAATATTTTTCTCCACATGCACTACATCCAAATTATGTCGTACTGGGATTTCTTTCCAATAAGGAAGTCTAAAAAATATTGAAAACTTCTTCCATCTTGATAATTCCTCCTCATCTACCTNCCATATAATTGTTCCTCTTCTTCATCAGACTCGCTAGATTTATTCTCAGATCCAGATCCTAATCTAGCATAATCATCTCGTCTTCTCTTCCTGGCAGATTTTTTTAAATTACCAAAAACATTTTTGAACCTTCTAAGAGTAAGTGAGATATCATAGCCAGATAATATTCTACGTTTTCTCCCATGTTCATTTTTTCCATCAAACCATGCCTTCTTAGTCCGATNCTCCGTAACTATGTGTTGGTGGTAAACCCTTTCTATGACACATGTAGACATGCTTTCTACATAAATTCAACCAAAGACTATCAGTGTGTTTCCCACATATAGGACAACCCATTTTACCCTTTACTTTGCACCCTGCNCCACATATAGGATAACCCATTTTACCCTTTACCTTGCAGCCTGCCAGATTTCCATATGATGGGAAATCATTAATAGTCCAAAGAAGCATGGCCCTAAGAGTGAATGTTGTTCTGGTGTNTGAATGTTGTTCTGGTGTATGCATCATAAGTCAATTCTCCCTTATCTCATAGGTGGACTAAATCATTTATAAGTGGTTCTACATAAAAATCAATGTTATTACCAGGTTGCATAGGTCTATGAATAAGCAGTGTGAGCATTATATTGTCCTTCTTCATACACATATTTGGAGGGAGGTTGTAGTTAACCAACAGAACAGGCCAACAACTGTATTTAGTNAAACTGTAATTAGTTGAGTTCATGTTAAAAGAATTAAAACCATCTGTTGAAAGTCTTAGACGTATGTTCCTTTCATCAGCTGCAAATGATGGGTATTTGTCATTCATCTGACCCCATATGATAGAATCAACTGGGTGACGAAGCATTTCATCTCTGCTTTTATTATTAAAATGTCATCTTATATTCTCTGTCATCTCTTCACACCTAAACATTCGTTTTAGCATTGGGATAATGGGAAAATACCTCAACACTTTTTGTGGAACTGTCTTCTTAATCTCACCAGTATGCTTATTAATCTTCCATCTAGAAGCCTTGCATTTTGGACAATTGTCAAGCTTCTTGTATTGATTTATGAATAAACAACAATCATTTATGCATGCATGAATCTTCTGATATCCCATGTCAAGCGTTTTCAGAAACTTTTTCACATCATAAAGTGATGTGTAAAGGACATTATCTTCCTGTAACATATCAGGCAATGTATTCAGCAGGTCATTGAAGCTCTTATCAGATCATCCATTCCGTGTCTTCAGTCTAAACAACGAGACAATGGGAGATAGCTTACTATGGTTTGCGCAAGTTGGATACAAAGGTGTTTCAGCATCCGCTAACTTTGCTAGGAACTCGTCTTCTTTATTATCTTCTGTCTCTGCCGTCTCACCTATGTCATTGTTATTAGCTAACTATTTATCAAACCTCACAGCCGCTTTATACAATCCAATAATTTCATCAGTATAGTTGTTGTTTTTGCTTACCACTTCAGCCTTATTATATGTTTCTCCATGATAGTACCAAATCTTTTGCAATTTGTAACTTCCATCCATTCCCCTAGTTACAAGATGAGACACAACTTCACTGCTTGAGTGGTGATCGATATTGCGACAGTCAGTGCAGGGGCAGACTATGACATTTATGTCACCAGACGATGCAGCAACACAATTGACAAACTTCCAAGCACCTCTCTCATAGGCAGGATCAGCTCTATATGGGGAAAAAGGAAAAAGGTCTTTTACTACAAATTAAACACCAACTAATTTTAATTTTTTCATACCTGTGAAGATGGACCCATGCCTTCTCCAACATTTTTTGACACCTCTGATTCTCAAGAATACGATTTGAACGATTAACTTNGAATAAAGTAGTAAAGGAAATCTTCTTTTTAGTAAAAATTTCGCTAAGTAAAAAGAAACTAAACGGGAAACGTCAAAATAATAAGTAAGTTTTCGCGGAATCAGATACCGCTTCATAAAATCTCTTAATAGCACTATTTATGCGCTATTAAAAATGTTGGCAACCCTCTCGACGTCTACGATAGCACTCCAGTACTTCGTGCTATCGTGGAGTGCTATCAAATACTACTTTTTCTTGTAGTGATAACTCATTCGTCATGTAAAAAACATTACTCAGTCCATTAAACAATACTCCCTCTGTTCCAAAATATAAGGCTTTCTAGATACCTATTTATTTTGTTTCAAAATATAATGTCTTTTCAAATATCTATGCAACTTTAATAGTTCAGAAACAATTAAGAAACAGAGCTTATTATGAGAAAGTTAAAATTTCTTAATCTTTGTGCTTTTTTGGAATAGAGGGAGTAATTTTTTCGTCCGATTCTGGTCTAATATGAATAGTATACCTTACATCTTTCAAAAAATACTGGAGTGTTTTCAAAACTTAAATAAATTACAATTCACTCCCTGGAAAATTTGGTTAATTTTTTATTAACAAATCAAGGTGTCTTATAAGACTAAGGTGTATCATCCAAACATCAACAGCAATGGCGCCATCGACATGGATATGTTGAGAGGCACCCAATGGTCTCATGGCTTTACCATGTCCCATGTATGAAAAATTTCTTGTGATGTCTGTATAAGTGTAATTAGTCAATGTTTCTTCACTGATTGATCATTATTTCTTAACTTATTAGGTTATGGGCTCCATTGTTGCGTTGTTGGCTGATATCAATCTTGAAGCTGGACCGCGAAGTATGTAATTGGATGATGAAGACAATAAATTTTTCCATAGATGTAATTATTAAGTTGAAAAAGAGTTTTTGTTTGGTTTTATTTTTTCCATAGTTGTAATAATTTATATCCAAAAATTCACTTATAACAAGAAATAGTATATTGGTAAAACTAATTATTTTTGAGAACTACAGAAACACTTTACATTTGGGCAAACACCCACTTTACTAACAATTAACAAAAGGGAAGTTAACTAAACCCTAAACACTAAACCCTTACTATTCTAATAGTTTTTCTCATATAAAAACTTGAGTTAAACTCTTGATGAGTTATTTAGAGTACATTGTATTAGGGTCTGGCTGAGTTATAAAGCAACTTAACATTTGAAATATGTAGCTGAGTTATATGCTATAGGAAAAATAAAAATAGTGTAATTTCAACACTTATTATAGTGTTAAGTTGGAGATTCTCTAAAAAATATTAAAAATATATTTAGATTACATTTGACTATTAGTTAAACGAGAACCTCTTTCGAAACAAAGAGTTAAAATCATCATTTCACACGTAATATCACATCATAGATGCGTAAGAAAACATCGTAGCCGTGTTTACCCTCGGTAACTTTATTTTAGATATCATTTGTATTAAAAAAAGTAATAATTGTTCTCTCTTTAACCCATTTTATCTATATTTTCAAAATTTCAATACTTAAAACTTAACTTTTCAATTTATTATACTACTCCATTAATTAATTATATAAAGATGTGTTTATAGGCAAAAGGTGTGATTGCGTATTTTTGGAAAGAGAAAAGCAATAATTTCTTAATACGCAAAGGCGGGAATATTTAGCCAAATTATCTTACTAAACGGCTGGTCGTTTTTTGTTGCATGTATGAGTTATATTTGTACTGTACGACTGAGTTATTTTTATTTGACGGTTGAGTTATCTTACTAAATGGCTGGTTTTTTGTGCATGTTTGTTATACGGCTGAGTTAAACAAACTTAATAAACTTAAAATACGTGATATACAAACTCATAATCATCCACAATTATCAGGTCCAAACTCCTCAAACATATCTACTAGTTCAAGCCAAGCACTTTTCTTACAGCGAGTATAAGAAACCATTGTCCCTTATAATCATCGGGAATCAAGCGGTAAGTTGGCCACGCTTGAACCCATCCTTGTTCAAGATTTGGAGTGCACGCCTTCACAAGATTGTATAGAAATTTAAACCACACAACACTAGTATTGTCAGGGAAAATATTGGGACCATGGTTTAGCACGGGGAGGTTTTCCCGATTAGCAGAACTATTAATGGCATTGACACTGCTCTGTAACCTGGAGGAATAAGGAGGAACGACCAGAAAATTTGACATATCTGAATAGATTTGGTAACAAAAAGACATAGGGTGAAGAGGGTAAGTATAGAGTATGGTAACAAAAAGACAGGGAGTAATGAGGGTAACTATATATAAAGGGAAATAAGAAGATGAGATGTCGCGAGTCAAAAGGAAAAAATGTTTAAAAACAATTTCCCGCAAAAAACAAAAAAAAACCGACACGTCACAAGTTTAGGGTTTATTGTTTATTGTTTACTACAAAATATATAAGTGATTTAGACTCTTAATGAGTTACTTAGAGTATATTGTATATTAATTCTCAACATACATCTCAATAGCACTTGGGATTTTATAAAGTGGATACATACATTTATTAATATTTACTTGGAATTGAAAAGAGGATCTTTGTTAACACATTTTATAATTCACATTCGATTTTCGAGTATTAGAACGTGTTTAGGGTCAATGATTTTTGGTTTAGGGTTTACTAACAAATATAAAAAATGGAAGTTAACCAAACCCTAAACACTAAACCTTATTATTCTAATAATTTTCTGGACAGAACTTGGATTCACCCCCTTGGTGAATTCTCAAATTCACCTCACTTCTCTACACTAATCATATTGCCACCTAGGATTAATTAAATTTAAAAAAAAATTAATATAAACCCTAAACCCCAAAATATAAATCTTAACCCCAAAATATAAACCTTAAAACCCAATATATAAACCTTAAACCCAAAATAAAAAACCTAAACCCCAAAATATTTGGGGTAGGAGTTTATATTTTGGGTTTAGAGTTTATATTTTGGGGTTTAGGGTTTATATTTTGGGGTTAGAGTTTATAATTTGGGGTTAGGGGTTTACATTTTGAGGTTAGGGGTTTATATTTAAGGTTTAGAGTTTCTATTTTTAGGGTTTAGGGTTTAGGGTTTATATTTTGGGGTTATGGCTTATATTTTGGGGTTTAGGGTTTATATTTTAGATGTAGGGTTTAGGGTTTGTACTTTAGGGATTGGGTTTATATTTTGGGAATTAAGGTTTATATTTGGGTTAGTGTTTAGGGTTTATATTTTGGGTTTAGAGGTTTATATTTTGGGTTTATGGTTTATATTTTGGGGATTAGGTTTTTTATTTTGGGGTTAGGGTTTATAATTTAGGGTTAAGGGTTTATATTTTGTGGTTAGGGACCTAGGGTTTATATTTTGGGTTTATGGTTTATATTTTGGGGTTTATGATTTATATTTTGGGGTTAGGGTTTAGATTTTGGGGTTTAGGGTTTATATTTTGCATTTAGGGTTTATATTTTGGGTTTTAAGGTTTTTATTTTGTAGTTAGGGTTTATATTTTGTGGTTTAGGGTTTATATTTTGGGGGTTAAGTTTTATATTTGGTTTAGGGTTTATATTTTTGTTTAGGGTTTGAGGTTTAGGGTTTATATTAAATTTTTTTTATTAATCATAGGTGGCAATATGATTGGTGTGGAGAAGTGAGGTGAATTTGAGAGTTCACTAAGGGGGTGAATCCAAGTTATGTCCTAATTTTCTCATATAAAACGTGAGTTAGACATTTGATGAGTTATTTAGAGTACATTGTATATGTTTTACTTCATATGAGTTAGACTCTCGTTCCTAAATCTACATGGTAAGTTTAAAGTAATCGTAAGACAACATACATCTCAATAGCATTATCAATTCTCATTCAACAAAGTAGATACACACATTTTATTAATATTCACATGGGATTGAAAAGAGGATCTTTATTAACACATTTTATATCATTCACATTCGTCAATCATATTGTGGTTTAGGGTTTACTAACAAATATTAAAAGGGAAGTTAACCCAACCCTAAGCACTGAACCCTTACTATTCTAATAAAGATTTTTCTTAAAATGAATTATAAAATGGGTTAACTAATGATTTGTGGATCTTTGTTAACACATTCTATAATTTACATTCGATTTTTGAGTTTTAGAACGTGTTTAAGGTCAATGATTTGTGGTTTAGGATTGAGTAACAATATAAAAAGGGAAGTTAACCAAACCCTAAACCCTAAACACTAACCCCTTACTATTTTAATTTTCTCATATAAAAACGTGAGTTAGACTTTTGATGAGTTATTTAGAGTAAATTATATATGATTTACTTTATATGATGCGATATTACGGGTGAAATGATGTCTTACTACGTCACTGAGGTCAAATGCGGCTATGAGTTTATTTGAAGCTGATGTGATATTACGAAAAGCAGAACACATATCTCAGTCGTGAAAATTACTCAGTCGTAAACATATCTCAGTCGTAGAGTAAACATAACTTAGTTGTATGGTAATCATTACTCAGCCGTAAAATAAACATAGCTCATTCGTTAAGTAAAAAAACATTATATGGTCTGATAACCAATAATGTTTTCGGTCCGGTTATGAGTTGGTGCACTACTACTAATGATTGTATACTTGTCTGCCATCATAGCCAAAAAAATATGAAATTGAAAGGAGATTTATTGACAGAAAATAAATAGAAGATTAGACGCGAGATCACAGAAAAATGAAAATACATAGGGTTATATAAACATTGAGCCCATGGGCTTTTTTCTAATATAATTTTGAAAAGATTAATACCTAGCCCTTGTTATGTTACAAAGATCTTAATAACTCAGCATTTATTATGTTTCTGAGGTAATAATAACTCAGACCTTTCTATGTTTCTGAGGTCTAAATAACTCAGTCCTTATTATGTTACCGAGGTTAGAATAACTCAGGCCTTTTAACATAAGATATATAACTCAACTACTGTGTAAAATAACTCAGTCAAATCAGAATATAAAACTCAGTCGTATTAGATATCAAACTCACTCGGAACATATAGGAGAACACGACGAGGGTGAATACGATTTCGGAGAAGACGACCAGGGTTAAAAGTAGGGAAACTAAACTGTTGTTTTTATTTAGGATTTACTCCATGTAAAATAGAGGAGTGTTTAAAAAGATTTGTTTATTTATATGTAAAATAAAACTCAGACACAACAACAACAGCAAAAACTGATATGTAATAAAATCAAACTCAGTCACAGCGTAAATTAAACAAAATCGTAACATAAATCAAACTCAACCACATCATAAATCAAACTCATCCGCAACATAATCAAAATCATTTGCAACATATATCAAAGGGAATCAATCACAACTTACCAGAAATTTCGAGGAGGGTTCACAATAAGATTTCAACGATGACGATTTCTGAGAAGACGACGAGCGCGATAACTAGGTCACTAAACCGTTTGTTTCTTTAGTCAGAGTGAAATAGTTAAGCGACTGAGAATTTTGATATGTATAATGTTTTATTAACGTAGAATATGATTTAATGATGTCGAATGCGGTTTAGTGACGTGGATTTAATCATTATAAATTTACCAAATTAAGAGAAAACTAAGAAATGGAGTGAATCGTAATTTACAAGGGTTTTGAAAGCACTCTAGTAATTTTTGAAAGATGTATGGTATTCTAGTCATTTTGAAACTTCTCTATGGTATTTGAGTGATTTTCTCTTCTATGTTTGTTTAAGACGAAAAAGTGCAATACGTTCAATTTTAGGTAATAATATTATATATGTATATATATATATATATATATATATATATATATGTGTGTGTGTTTATAAAAATTTGTAGATAATTAGTTAATCTAAATTATTTATGAAACAATTGTAACCAATATACATAATATATCCTAAAATTAACTAAATGTCATATACGCCTACTCTACCACTCTCTCCCATCGTCATTATACAATATATTCGATAACACCCCTACTTCCATGAACAACTACTCTATTTCATTAGAGTTACTTTTCAGAGGAATAATTTTTATTTTCAAATATCAATCCCACTTCGTCTTCTCTTTCATGCGAATTTTCGAAGACATAACTCAATCGTCGCCATTAACTTTCTTTCTCCCAATTTCTCAACTACAAAAGTTAAATCAAATTGAAACCTATCTCCTCATTCAAAATTTATCAAAGTTATTTTTCGTAGAGAAAGCGGTGGGAACAGTAACCGTATTCAAGAGTCCGAAAGATTCCTGCAACTATCAAATGTAATCACAAAAGTCTCATCTAGGGTTTCTTTCCGAAGGTAAATTTCACTTTACTATTTTCTTTTCTCCGAAATTGCTTCAACATTACCATAAAGAACAATACCATTATTTTTTCTGCATCACGAACTTGTCTTCTTTGATATGTCTTTTTCAGAAACTTTTGATATATGGGAATTTATATACACATTTTCATAATCACTTCAATTCTTATAATGCATACGAATTTATAACATTTTCCTCTCTTTTTCTCTATTGCATGTATGGCCATTCATTTATCAACAAATTTAGGCTCTGTTTCATCTTATTTGTAGGGTATGTCAATGTTTATCTTCTTCCTGCATTGCGTACCCCTAGCAGTGGTTTTCTCTGTTCCCAGTATATTGAATATTTGTTACAGTATTCGGGGTATTAACTTTATGCGACTTTCGTATTATAATGTCTAGATGGATGAAGATATAGGCCCCGAACTTCCTCGCCGACTATTTGAATTAAATCATGAGCATGGTGGAAGAGCCAGAGTAAGCAAGTATTTCAAACTTCGCATTGTAGAGTATATAAAGCAAGCATTAGAGCCAGATGATATGAACTTCCTCATGAATTCATAGTTCAAGCTCATTTTGCAAATGGAGAATCATGAATTCTCCCTTGTTTTTCTCCACTACTTGTTATCAAGACAGTTAATGACAAAGAAGGAAAACGAGCTATGGTGGGTTTTTGCAGGGAAACCTATACGATATGGTATTCAAGAATTTGATATTGTCACTGGGTTGAATTGCACACAAGAGAATGAAGAGGATGAAAAATTACGCCTCCAAAAAGTAAAAAGTAACAATCTTGACAATGTTTGGAACAAGCTGTTTGACGTGAAAAAAAACCTACGGCTTCCTGGATACACAGAAAACTGATAGAGGGAAAAAAGTACAAGGATCAAGATACAAGTTTGCGTCTAGCCCTACTTCTTCTGGTTGATGGAATATTGTGCCCAATATCCAATAACACTCAAATAACTAGAGAGAGGGTTCATCACCTACTAGACATGGAAGATTTTATGAAATACATGTGGGGAAGGGAATCCTTCTTCTTGACTATTGAGAGCACCAAATCGAAAGACCATTTCAACTACACGCAATCGACCACTTCTATACAAGGCTTTCCCCATGCCATGATTCTACTTACAGTTGCATGTTGTCCTCCAATTGTTAAAAGTGATGTTCTTCAATCCATGATGGAAAGGGGTGCATCGATTCAAGAGATTGTTTCTTTTATAAGTCAAATGAGTCTGCACTTAAATAATAAAACGTTCAGGTCGCTCTCAACGTTCTTAGTGAAGTAAGTATCAATTCTTATAATATTCATACTATTGTTTTCTATTCGGTACTCCACCTAACAAAACACTCAAATATGTTCTAATGTTTCTAATGATTATTAAAGAGGTTCTAGTGATATATTTGTTGAGTAAAGAGGCACCATATTTAGTTAAGGAGATTGAAATCAATGCTGACAAACCTGATGCTGCTATTAATTACCTTCTAACGTTAATAGAAGAGGATTTTCCGTTTGAAATAAATTCTTGGATTGGTGGTTTGCGGGCTATAGATGTTATTGAAGCACAACAATGGGCACGGGAATCGCAGAGAAACTACGAAGAAGAAGAAGAAGACATCAAGAGAGATGACGCGGATGACCATAAAAGGGCCCGGATGACCCATCATCCTTAGCAGAAGACTTATTCGTCCGTAAGGTGGCATCACTCGTACAAGAGCAAAACATACCATTTTTTGAAGGATACACCTGAAGTATCATCACCCATATTGACGCACTGATTGAGGAGTGTTCACATATTTGCAAAAACCTATTTCTCCATCAAAAATACACAATTGATTAACCTATGGGAGAAAACATTGTCTCCGGTAACAACACATAGTAATTATGCACTCCCTTTGAGAAACTTTTTTATGTCTTACGACGGTAACAAACTTCTATTTTCAGATGACGAAGAAAATGTGGCAGAATCACCTGAGCGGAAAGGTGATAACATATTCGGTTGCGATGATCAGACGGACGAGATCATACGATTTGGTTGTTCGCGAAAACCCTCCCAATGCGAACTTAGAAAACATTGTCGTTCAAGAAATGTATGGATCGTCCCAATGGGATAATCTAAGGTCTCCAGTTCAAAAAAGAAAAGTACCTACATGTAATCGTTTTACTCAACCAATTACAGCATAAAATCCCCATTTACTAAATTATTTAACAAATACGGTTCTTCTATCTTAAAATTGCAGCAGGTTCTCATACTCGCCAACCTGCCAATGTTACAACACCACTGCAGGATATAGAAGCTCTATCTTTCTCTCTGCATTTATCACAAGCAGATGGTGCCCAACATATGCAAACTACTGTTCGAGGTATTTGTAACATATATCCTGATATTTACTGATACTCGAACTACTTATTTCCTTAATGTAGTTCGTATACTATGACTACATAACCACTATTCCCATTTAACTAAAAGGGATGCATGCCAAAGTCTGTCTAATGAACCTGATCATGGAACAAACCAGACACATCCAACTGTTAATGTTTCACCATCCATCGGACACATTGATCCTCCATCGTTCTCACTTAATATTTTATGAAGCCAACATCATGAACAAATGGAGACGGATCATGCATCTTTGGTTCAGGAAACCAATCATACCACAATCAACCCACCTATTCCAGGTAATATAACCAAAACCATTGCAGGGGGAGTTAAAGCTCAAGATTTACTGAAGGTAATGTTCTGTTTGTAAAAACATTGCATAAAATGTTTCCCTATTTGTTTAGCTTTCTCGATTTTATACCTATTAGGTTTTTTCGTTCTCGTATGTTGAAAGCAAATTTGAGCCAGATATTTATATGGGTTTCTTAAAAGACTTACATTTACTGTCTTCTGTTGCCGCATCAGAGGTATTTTGGTATTTGGTCCATTTTTATTAGTGAATGGGTTTGAGCATCATAACCTACCAATATTAACATCTACTTTTAACATTCTCTCCCTAACAAGTATACTCTATACGCACAACTATATAATGACTACTTGTTTTGTGATTTTTGTAGGCAAAGACAGTTGCCCAACCTTTGAAAGAAGACGGAGAAGACAAACATGAAACATTGTACATCTAACATGCGCGAGAAGATCAAGAGAAGAAGTGAGGTTATTGGAAAGAAAGTCAAATCTAAGGATTCTTTAAAAACTCTTACTACAAAGAGGACTAAGCATGACGAACAAAAAAAGTAACAACTAAAGAAGTCATTAGAAGAAGTTCGAGGAAAAATCAAAACGTGGCGGGAAACCCAAAGTCGTTGAAGATTGAGAAAATTCAACCGTCGCGAAAAACAAAACCAATCGTATTACCAAAAGTCGAGGAGGATGATCTGTGGGAGGATACTCCCTCTCCTCTCATTATGGAATTTAGAGAATTTGACGACCCACCACCAAAGAACAACCAAGATTTCCAATCGCTTCTCCAAAATTCCAGATTTATACTTTTTCCCATCTTCAACATTTATGTCATTGTTTTATATAGTAACAATCAAATTAATGTGATTAGGTTTTATCATCTTGGTGACAATCTCTTCATCAAGAACACGCTGTTCTGGTCTTTATTCAAACCAAATGAAATATGGCTACCAAACGTAAGTGAAGCATTTCGTAAAGGGTAGTCAGTATATAACACTTTGTACATTAAAAAAAAATTCCCTTAAGTAATCAGTATATTTGAATATAAAGTTCTCCTCTTTTATATAGGTGATGGATATTGTTATTCTTTATCTCCAGCATAGGAGAGACAAGATACCCAATTGCAGGTATGATTTCTTGCCAACGAGTTGGGTGCAGGAGATGCGGCGTCTTTGGAGATCTTTTCAAAGCACGGTTGACAAAGATAAATTCCGATTCTCATTTACTTCAACTCTGCCTATCTCAAAGCATCCTAAGTGGTTCTCGTCCATAAACATGATCTATTGTGCAATCCCCATTCCAAGTACCCATTGGCTTGGTCTCACAATTGACCTCAACCAAAGGTCAATCGAAGTTTTGGATTGTAACTATAAAAAACTCTCGAAAGAAGAGATCGAACACGAGCTAAAGTTTATGTCAACACTTTTGCCTTTCTTCATAAAATGGCAACGAGTTTCCGCTAAACTTGGAGAAATTAGTTTTAACTCGTTTCAGATTGACCAGAATGAGTTAGAAATAGTGGTTGATGACATAGGTATGTACTTTTCTTTTCCATTAACCTTTCATTATTATTGTACGGATGCAAATCCTAATTGTTATACCTTCTCGGTTCTTTCTGGTGTAGCATATATCGTCCTGGTGGAATAGCATTCCCTCAACCACATAGAAGAATCGTCCTTGTTAGGAAAGCAATATCTGAAAGTCGCAGCAATAAACTACGGGATGTAATCTTTCCATGCGTTTGTTAAGGATCCTCCTCCACCTATCCTTTGATTTTTATTAATATCCATAACTGAAAACTGAACTCCTTTTATATCTCATTCTGTCTCAAAAACAAATGTTCTTCACTTTGATTGTTTCAAACAAGTACTAAGTTTATTTCCTTGTTTGTGTCAGTTACTTCTATTATGCCTACTTCTCTTAACACCATAAACTAAAATATTTCACAACATAGATTTTAAAGCGCATGTGGCTTACAATATTTTCACAACAACGCTTTTAAATACCCTTAATACATGAAAGCTGGTGGGTTTGGGCATGCTTAGCAAACTAAAGTTATTTAACATGAGATACCGAGTACTGATATCGATATATGAATAACTTAAAAAGGTGAACTTATTTTCATACATACACCACATGAGAACCTTCAACAGTTATGCCAATTTGTTAGAATACCCCAAAAAAATTCATCAACCACTTCCAGTCATTACTCCAGTACACCAAAAACCTACCTTCACCACTACGCGGAACAACTAAACCCCTTAAATTGTATTTTGACAGCTTGCCTTATTATGTCGTTCTCAATGTTAACGGCTGCACTTCCTGTTTCCAACAACCTTGAAAAAGTAAATAAACCATCACTTAAAATAAACCATAATCATGATCCACTTCAATTTCATAACTATGGAAAACATTACCTTGTGCTCCGCCCGAGATAAAATCCTGAGTTTCTTTGGCCTACCAGAAGGCCTTCTAATCTTTGGCGGCATTAACTTCTTCCCTTACTGAACGAAGAACCTGTTAATGCATTGCTTCCCGTCGAATGTATTGGATATATCTTCTCAGCATATGCCCCAGCCCAAGCGTTATTGTAATACTCGATAATCACCATTGGTTCGAGGGGAAGATTTACACTCGATGCAGCTGCCAGTGCATACGAGCATGGAATTCCAATCAATTGAAACTCTCTGCAACTACAAGATTCATCCTCGAAATTAACGAGGTAAGTTCCACCTTTTTGGGTTGTAACCTTGTACTGTGTTGGACATATACTTTTCACAACCATTTGCATTGCCTCTTCATAGTTACTTTCTACCCTCTTCCGTACATGTGGTGTTAGGCAACACTCACCTTCGTTTTTCTTTGTTGCTTCCCACCTAATAGCAAACCATGTCATAATCTGACTCATGATGTATTCGAGCATTGTCACCAATGGGTACTCTCTTGCTTCTTTCAACACATTATTCCAAGACTCCCAATGTTTGAAATCATTATGTTATACTGTCTCTCTTTAAAATGAGAACGTATCCAATGAGGGAAACTTGTAGAAATCCACCCGTAAGAAATATTACCGATACTATTTTATGAATTAAGTGCTCTTAGATTTTACCAATATCGAGTAGGTACGCAGCGCAAAGAGGGTTGGTATTATGTATTTCCAAAAATTTGGTGTTAAAATCATTGATTGTGTATGATCTCGCAGCTTGGATCATTAAATACCTCATAGTTTTAGGATCAAAGTTGGTCTTGACATTGCGGTACAAATGCACAATGCATCAGGCATGTATCTCCCTTGTATAAACCTACAAAGTTCATAAAAAATAGTTGACGTCAGTATACTGTATATCTGCCATTGTATATTAGCTACTAGTTTCTCGGTAGTTTCTTACAATACGTTCTTAATTCCAACGTATATACTTGCATGTCTGTCTGATATAATAACCAAATCCATGGAATCATATAAATTTTTTTTCAAATTGTTAAAAAACCATTTCCAAGAGTCAACGTTCTCACTATCAACGATGCCATATGCCAAAGGGGAACACTTGAAAATTAGCATCCTGACCAACCGCGGTGAGCAGTGTACCACCGTACCTAGCCTGTAAAGATGTTCCATCTACAACAACCACCTTCATAAGATGAGAAAACCCCTTTCACATAAGCACCTAGGGTATTAAAATTGTACTTTAAACGTATTGTCCCACCACTTTTTGTTATATATTCCATGTATCATTTGCTACCATCTTTCATATGCTCTAACAACGCCATGCAATTCAGCAGTAATGCATAGCTTCCAGCAACTGAGCCTAGTGACCTGTCCATCGCAAATTCTTGAGCCCTCCAAGTTTTCTAGTATGAAACATTTATATCGAATTAATCTAGCATGTTTTTTCTCAATCCATAAGGATTAAGACCTTTCTTTATGCATAAGTAATGCTTGCCAACCAATTCAGCAATCACTTGCGTTGTTACCAATTTATGATAGTTTCTCCGCTCGTCTATTGGACAACAATGCTCCAATGTGGCAAATCTGATTTGAAAGTTGGCATATTTGATTTGAAAGTTGTCAGAGATGTCCACTCTCGCAGCGCGCCATGGTCATACATATGAGGTGCATTTGAGGACCATGCAATCAGGTGAAGAGCATGCTGTTTTAAAGTTAAACTTTCGGTTTATGGCATTGATTGCAATTTTAATCTTGCAACCGACTTTGTTTTTGAACACACGCCCAAAAAAAATCTTATCTCCCTCGTAATTGATGTCAAAAAATGCTCCATCTACGCTTGCACATTTAAAATAAATTTGCTTCTCAACTCTTACCCTCAACATGAAACTTTATATACTCCGCCTACCAAACCAGATATACAAAGTATCATTTAAGTAAATATGTACCTTCTGTGCATATATCGTTGAAAATTTGGGAAAGTTCCGACTAAACAGTGCTGGATCGTTTATATCAGGGAAAAACACGTTCTCAGCTTCCTCATTGTTTGTGACCCATGTAGGAATGACCTGACTGAAACGGTCGATACATTCGTCTTCACTCATAGTACCGCTTGAGTCATATGAGGTTTCAAAGAGTCTTCTTACTACAGATTTGCGACCTCTTTCACTGATGATTGCAATTTAGGGAATATATTTGCATCTACCCACCATATCTTGCTGAATAGGTAATGTCCTCATGTCTAGAACCGGCAGATCCAGATCTATAGTTACATCATGTTCATGAGCTACTCTTTTCCCTTTGTCATCGATTCGATTTTGCAATGTGCCTCCACTTTCTCTTGTCAACAGAGTAGGCAAACTACATGTTTGTGTACTCGATACATCTACTAATCGTATATGTTCACAACCATCTCCATCTGATTCGTTCGAAATGGTTGCATCATGTATAGGGGTCCTTGGTTCATAAGTGTCATCTGCCTCTCTTCCCTCTGATGCTTCCATCCCAAATTCGTGAAAGTAGTAACTACTTGTGTTGTTATACGTTTCATCGCTAGTTGTGTCATCCTTGTTTGTAGACCTTTTGTAGTTTGGTGTTTTCTCCCAAAAACAATAACTAGGCCCCGAGTTATCAGTTACTTCAGGTTTTATTGTCACAAACAGATCCACTTCCTCTATGTCCCTACGCATTTGCACAAACACTCGCACATCATGCTCCTCCTTTATATATTTTGGATCTACTTGAGTGTTTTCTTCTACCAATATCCACTGAGGATACTCATACGACATAAATCATATTTACAAATGGCCCTCGGAAATCAATAGTCTGGGCAACAAGATTCATAAGTTCTGAATATGACATGGCAAGGTAAATTTGTATTTGTTTTATCTCCTCACTCGCTTTCGAAATGAACGACCATTTTCCAGATGGAAATTTCATCCAGTTTCCCACCACAACTCTAACTAAGTCTTGAGTACTCAACTGCGAATCATCAAAATAAATAGACGTACTCAGTATATCGTCATTAGTATATACATGTTAAACAGAAGGTTGTTCTTTACATTTCGTTGTAGGATTTAGTTTTTGGGTATATTGTTGCCTCGTAGGGTTTAATTTTTCCTCTGGTTGGGGTTATTTTTCATCTGTGAGGGAATATTTACCGTTTTAGGGTATATTGTGGCCTACTAGGGTTTATTTTTTCCTCTGGTTGGGGTTATTTTATCTTCTGTTAGGGTATAATTATCATTTTAGGGTATATTGTTGCCTAGTAGGGTATTTTTTTCCTCTGGTTAGGGTTATATTTCTTTTTGGGGGTATATTTAGCCTTTCAGGGTATACGATTCCCCTTTCGGGTTTAGTGTGACACCGCATTCTCTTTGATTTGCACATAACTTTTACAATAGTTAGTATATCGATTTATATAAATTACAATCCTCACACATCTACATAACTATGTTATGCTTTTCCCTAAGCTCCGTTTTAGGGTTTAATGTTCCCTACCAGGGTTTGGTTTTTCCTCTGGTAGGGTTTAATTTTAATTATTTCTCGGGTCTCTTTAACATTTACGGTTACGGTTTTAACACCTCCTCGGTTGTTTTTCATAACTTTTATGATATTTAATATAGCAATTACAATTTCTTGTATATAAAAATAAATACTATGACGAATGAATATAACTATTTCAAGCTCTACCCTAAGTGTGGTTCATAACTATATCATTATTACGGTATTTTTTCATGGGTCAAATCTATACCTATTCGACCTCTGGATTCGGGTTTATGATTTCCTTAAAAATCTTAACACTTTTAGTTTAATTAATAAATATTACAACTGAAAACATCGTTTTAAGCATTTCACTATTTATCTCTTCTTAGAAGGTACTTACACGCACAATATGGCTTTGTAAAACAGATTGACCAAAAAAGAATGACAATGGAAACCAAATCATTCTCTTAAAATAGATCGGTGTATACTAAACAAGTTGATAATCTTATAATCACACATTCACTTACAACCGATAAATTTTTTTCCACTGTCCACCGGCGCCGTGTTTGGTATACCATCCATCGCAGTTTAATTTTTGTTTCTACACTCTGATACCTAGCTTACTAAGGCTAATATAGAATTACCGCTATGGACTTTCTTATTTTTGGGGGGGAAATTCAAAGTCTTTAGTTTATTTCGTTACAATACGGTTATGACGGATGGAGACGACAGCGTTGATTTGACAAAGCCGCCTGAATCTTCGCTCAGATACATCTGGAAGCGACACTATTTTTAGCGCGTGTAATGCACTTAAAGGCAGCGTCGAGATATCTATAGTATATTATTACCAAGAAACTAATTATACAGCCCAATGTACATCTACCTAATTTTCTTAAAGTTATATACAAATCGCAAATTAACCCTACTTATAATTATGATTTACAAAAATATGATAATAACTAAATTTAAATTTTAATGTCGATCTAAATTTATAATCCGGTTATCGTTTCAAAATCTAATATTTATTTTATCGCGCATCACACAAGTTCTAATAACTAATACATATTATTGCATTAGATTACATAATGCCCGGATTAGTTTTTAGTATTCATAAAGAAATGAAAATTTTATCAAAAATGCCATATTATTTCCATTCATTAGAGAAAATGCCATACAAGGGAGACCTTTTATTGTCTACCATAAGTGAGAAGATAAATTTACCAAAAGGACCCTCTGACACAAACTGTACCGTTACAGGTACTTTTTAAAATATATTTTTTATTTTATTTTCCACTCTCCACACTTTCCCAGCCCGTTTTTGTCTACCGAATTCTTGATCCTGTCTACGGATACGCATGTCTTCGTTGCATTGTCCACTGTGTTCGTATTGTTGTCCACCACTTGTAT
>OVBE01006081.1:0-20480 GCA_900406425.1 Iberis pinnata
GAGTTATCTGGTTTTCGGGTTTGTTACTCTAAAGATGGTTGGTTACTAATGTACAACTCCAATACAATCGAGCTCTTCTTGTTCAATCCATTTACCCGAAGTCGAATCTCTGTGCCTTCGAAATGGATGGCTTATGATCAAAGAATGGCTTTCTCTTGTGCTCCAACATCAAGTAATTGTGTATTGTTTACAATTACTTATGTCACTTCGAAGAACATTACCATCGAGACTTGTTGTCCTAATGCTTTTGAGTGGAACACATTTGAGTTCAAGAATCGATTATCGCGAAACTACAACAACTTCGAGCAGATTTTATTCTCTAATGGTGTCTTCTACTGCCTCACAAACACTGGTTGCTTATCTATCTTCGACCCATCTTTGATTACTTGGAATGTTGTTCCTGGCCGACCTCCAAAACACTCGGGAAGCAACGGATGTTACATGACAGAACATCAAGGAGAGATCTTTCTTATATATATGTACATTCATATGAATCCAACAGTGCTTAAACTTGATCATAGAAGGTATGAATGGATTAAGATGAAAACATTGGGAGGCTTGACGATCTATGCAAGTGCATTGACTTCTGAATCGAAAGCCGAGCTAAGTGGAGTAAGAAACTGTTTGTGTCTCCCTGTGTTTCATGGATTCAAGAGGACTTGCATATATTATAAAGTTGATGAAGAGAGTATGGTTTGCTTGAGGTGGAAAAAACAGAGTCTGTATAAGAATATATGGATCATGCCACCACTTAATCTCCATGACATTCCTTTGTTTGATTAACTTCTCTAGTAACGTTATAACATTGATTTATGTAAATTTGCAAAACATGTTATTTTTAAGCACATTTATGATAAAAATGGGAAATTCTTGGAAGCTAGTGTTAATTCTGAGCCTTCGGGTGTGCGGTTCGGTTTCTTCGGATTTTAGTTTTTTAGGGTAGGAGATTTAGAACCCAAATATCAACCAAACAAGATTCAATTTACTTCCAATTCGGTTTTTTAGGATAGGAGACTTAGAATACAAGCATGAACCAAACAATATTCGGTTCGGCTCCGATTTGGGTTGTTATCGTTTTGGCTAGGTTCGGTTAGTAAACTGAGAAACCAATTTTGAAACCAAAAATTTTGGTTAGTTTTCAGTTCGAATGTAAAAAAACTGAAATATCCAAGAATACTTAGGGGGTGTTATACAATAATTGATTTTAAATCAAATCCTTTAGATTTAAAATCATCAAAATTTAAATGTCTACAAGATTCATTTGCAAATATTTTTAAATATTTATAGGAATCATTTGGAAAGATTTTAGAAATCTCTGCCGTTTAACTTAGATTTTGAATCCATATATTTTTTTAATAAAACTCCACTATAAGTCATTTCAAATCCATCAAAATACAAATATTTAAAAAATCTTTTATGATCTGAATAGCATCGGATTTTAAAATTGGATTTAAAATCTTCATTGAATAACACTAGATTTTAAACCCTATTAATGAGTAAATTTCAATTATTAGAACCAATAATACTGGATTTTAAAATAAAATTTAAAATCAACTATTGAATAACACTATATTATAAATCAAATGAAGTTGATTTGAAATCAATGATTGAACTAGTTTTTGATCCGCGCTATGTATGGAACGATATTTTTTCCCCAAAATTCTATATTTAATTTGACATATATTAATATAAAGTTAATTTGTGTGAGTGTTATACTAAATCATATATTTAAAATATGAAATCATCCGAATGGATATCAAAATCTATTATTCAAATAACATGAACTGAATTTGAAATGAAAATTTAGGAACCGAATCGAACTATCTGAACTAACCGAAATTCACAAAAATTAAACAATATTTTTTTTATTAAATAGGTAAATAATATAATTATTACTTATATTTATATTACACAATATTAATTAAAAATAAATTTTATTTTTATTTTTATTAAGGATTTTTGGTAAAATATCAAATAGGAACCGAGATACCCGAATGGATATCCAAATAACCAGAACCGAACCAAAAATTTAAGAACCAAACCGAACCCGAACTGAACTTTTAAAATACCCAAATTGAAGATTCCTATATCCGAACTACTCGAAAACCGAAAGAACCGAACCGAATACCCGAGCGTCCACCCCTAGGTTTACCCTATAAGGCAGGGGTATTCAATCTTGTTATCAGTTCATTTTTTGGGTTTTTCGGTTTATAATAAATATCTACATACTGATACCATATATACTTTAGTTTGGTTTAGTTTCGATACCTTTGATTTTCGGTTCGGTTTTTGGTTCATTCGGTTTTACCCAAAATTATATATAGGTTATATATATATATATATATATATATATATATATATAAACTTTTAGTAAATATGTGGAAAATTTAATTAATTAGTAAATCATGTTTTACTTATTTATAAATAAGTAAGAGATGTGATAAATACATCATTCACTAAATTATAAACAATAAGAATTGTAATGGTTCCATAAGAAACGACAAAACTTTTTAAAAATATATATACAAAACACAAGGGTAAAAAATGGGCATGGTTTATAAAGAAAATACCACTTAATAACATAAATTACACATATATTTAGTTTTTCTTAACACCTAGACAATAGGTTTTCTGTTGATTTTTCTTTTAATTCCATTTTGCCCTTGCTCAACTCTCTCTCCCTTTTCTCTCTCCCTTGTATTTAGACAATTTCTTGCTTCTCTTTTTTTTTGTCACCAAAAAGAAAATAGATTCTGACTCATAACAAACTCTCAAAAGACAAAGACAACCAACTCGGGGTACTTGAATTTAAGTAAAAAATTCTTCTTGCGTTAACGCCTAAGCCAAAAAATCCGCTCGCTTTTTGAAAGTTCTTAAACAGTTATGGAGGCGAACACCTAAATGAGAGGACCTATACAAGGATAGATCCGAGAGCTCCGTAGCAAAAATCGGCTAATCCGAGTGGTTGTTCACCATATGTACCAGATCTTTAGAATATATGAAGAAATTATCACACTGGATATTCATTCGAAGTAGAAAGCGCAAAGCCCATATAAGACTTATGAAATATGTATGTAAAGGTGAAAGTCCTGCATGCGTTCTCCTTATACCGAGAAAATCAATAGTTCCAGAGGGTGATTGAACCACCCAACCGAGACCACAAAACACCCATCTTTCTTCCAAGAACCATCCACATAGCAGACAAGACTTGGATTAACTAATTGTAAGTGGACAATAGGAGAAGGCCCAAAATGTCGAACTTGAGGACCTACCGAGACTTTGGAATGGCCTGCCAGCCAATTCTTGGCCTCCTTACCCGCTACAAATAGGATGTCAAGAGGGTCCCATATGATATTGTTAAAATGTTTATCATTCTTTACCTTCTAGATATACCACATGATTCATACAAATCCAGCAGGATTAGCTAGATGATCCATATATTTCGTGGAAGAGATGAGGTAATGCATATTTTCCAACAATTTAGGGGTAGGGAAATCACTAGTTCAATTGGGGATGTCAGAGAGAGCCCATTTCTGGCGTGTCGGTGGGCAATCAAATAAAGCATGATTGACGGTTTCATCGACCTCACCGCAACCGGGGCACAATCGGCTACAATATAATTGTCGATTTGCAAGACGTGTATTTACTGCTAAAGCACCAACCAAAACCAGCCACAAGAAGTGTTGCAGTTTAGATGGGACATTTAGCTTTCAGACACTGTCCTTGAGACCATTGGTAGACGATAGTTGGGTTTGAAAATGTAAATCACCATCTAGCGCTGAGGCGATAAGATTATAACCCGATTTGCATTGTACTGGCCATTCTTGGTGAAATGCCAGCAACAACCATCTTTTGTGAGACATCAGCGGGATGGAAATGTTGGTAGAGCAGCGGCTCTCGCCATGTAGTACCATCGTCATGTAGTAGCTCAACAACTTTAAGATTTGGGTGAAACCCAGGAAAGTTTGCCCGTGGGGGATGGGGGAGACTACCTGGCACACACTTATCATACCAAACACTAGTATCATTATCCCTACCAACTGTTCTCCAGAGACCTCTAGTGAGAAGGTCTCGCACACCCCATGATATGATCTTGGATCGCTAACTCTGAGAAAAGGCTCATAACAATGGATGATGCAGCGATGGATGATGTGCGATGGATGAAAAATGGTAGATGAAATTCGATGGATGGAGAACAGTGGATACAAATCGGTGGATACAGATTGGTTGATATATATTGATGGATACAAATTCGTGGATAATGATTGGTGGATACATATTGGTGGATACAGAAGGAAGGATGCAGAACGAAGATGATGATATATTTATGATGATCAATGGATGAAGAGTGATGCAACTGGAATGGCGTGATGATGCGATTTAGGGGTTTCGACTCGATCAAGTGTGATTTCTTGGACTGATGGATAGTAAAAGTACTTGTAAGAATTGAATCTTGTAAGAACTCCAGATTTCTCAAATCAAAGAGTGAACAAATCGATTGCACAAAGCTTTTCTCTCAAAATCATTCACTAAACTGAAAAGAGACAACAAAGGCAAAGAGCCCTAGGGTTTCGAAAATACCCCAAAAAAGAACAAATAGTCCTAAAAAACAGCAAGAAGTCTAAAGTTACAAGCAAAAACAACACATCGTTTATTTTTGGATAAGTGTCTACGACACTCGGCCAAGTAATTATTTATAAATAGCTTTGACATAGTGATAGTGATGCATTTTGCCTCATTAAAAATCTTCGTGGAGAACCTCCTACCTACAAAAATCCCCACCAAGGAAAAGAGTAAAAAACCACATCACTAGCTACTCATTCATAGCTACTTGGTTGTTCAGTTGGGTTGGCTTTGAAGATGTTGAACACGTCCAATGAAGCTTCGGGATATGCCTGGATCATAGCATGAGTGGTCTTAGCTAGCTCCCTTGCTTTGGACCGGGTGATCCGTTCTTCAGGTTCTGGTTCAAGCTCAGATTCCGACTCTTCCTCTTCTGAGCTGGCCACGATCATATCATCTTCCCCCTCTTGAAGCAACATAAGGGATCAAGTATGAAACATTGAATGAACTTGAGGTTTGATACTTCCCTTTTAAGTCGAGACGGTAGGCATTGTTGTTGGTTCTTTGGAAACTTCAAATGGTCCATCTACTCACGACATCAGCTTGGTTTTCCTCTCCTTGGGAAAACAATCTTTACTGAGATGAATCTAGACGAGATCTATGACTTCGAAGACCATCTCCTTGCGACCTTTGTTGGCGTGCTTCTCATACAACTTAGTTTTATTATCTATATTCTCCTTGGCCTTAGCATGTATCCTGCGAATTTCTTCAGCTTTCTTCTTACCATCCAAGTTGCATCTTTCACTCAATGGCAAAGGGATCAAGTCTAACGGTGACTGCATATTAAACCCATATACAATTTCAAAAGGAGAAAATAAGGTAGAGGAATGCTTAGGGTGGTTGTATGTGAACTCAATATGTGGAAGGCATTCTTCCCAAGAATTGAGATTGCTTCTCACCATGGCACGTAAGAGAGTGGAAAGAGACCAGTTTACCACTTCAGTATGTCCATCCTTCTGAGGATGTCAAGTTGTCGAGAATGAAAGTTTTTTTCCTAGCTTGGCCCAAAGTGTGAGCCAAAATTAGCTCAAGGACTTGGTGTCTCGGTCAGAAACAATGACTTGTGACATTCCATGCAATCTCACTACTTCTCTAAAAAAATAAGTTGGCTACTGATATCACTCGATTTTGATGCCTTTTAGTGAGTATTTATACTTGCTATTTGTCATCATTCAAGTTTTTCTAGGTGTTTTTGGTATATTTTCATGATTCCAGGTATTTTGGAGAGCAAAAATGTGGTTTTGTGCACAAAATGGATGCAATTTGACAAATGCAGAAGCAGAGTTCAGCAGAAGACCCGGAAGTTGATCGACATTTGGAGATATTTCTATGAAATGGGATAAGATTTCAACTCAAACTGGCCACGTGAGTTAGCTTTCATATGAAAGTGATTTGAAGTCAATCCATTGAAGCAATCAAAAGTTATGACGATTTTACTAAAGACTGGACAAGCTGTCTCGCAGAAGAAGCATGTGCAGCACGTGATGGAGCAGATCGATTGATCCTAAAGACTACCAAACTTCCGTAAGTTTTGATCGATCGATCCAGATGCTCGAGAATTATTGAAGAATGCCAAAAAGACTTTTCCGTCCTCAAGATTTATCTTAGTTTTTCCTTATTACGTTTATTCTTTTTTTACTTCTATATAAGTAAGAAGTTTATGTTTTTTTAAGAGAGACACAACATACAATTCACAACACAGTTCGTTATTTTGAAAGCTTTTCTGAGAAGAGATGAATCCCGACACCTGTATTTTGGAGAAGAATTCTAAAACTCTCTTTTATCACTTTTATTAAATTATGGTTTTTGAATATGCTTTCTCTATTAATGATTGTTGATTGCTTGGCTATGTCTGAGTAGTCTATTTGTTAAGTTTTAGGGATTTCCCAGGGAAAACAGGTTTTGACGGTTAGGAATTGACTTTAATGGATTCAAATTATTAGGTACTTAGTCTAGATTTGTTATTATTGATTGAATTAGTCTGATCACCTAGTTCATGATTTTAGGTTAATAAATACAAAGAGATTTGATTTATCTAATCTGACCTAGTCTAGATGAATAAGTATCTTTGCTTGCGGGAGTATTGTCTTAGAATGCTTATGCACTTATCGAATATGTAATCATTGCATAATTTAATTATCTGATTTAGAGATTTAAGATTTCGGGAGAAAGTTAGTCTTTATTTCTAAAAATTCTATCATAGGGGTCTAATACTTCGGGAGGAGATTAGTCTATTGTTGTCTTTTAAGCTAAGAACTATTTTTATTGTTAATCTTGCTTGTCAATCTGAACCTCAAACCTGAATACCTTGTGGAACTTCCCTATCGCATAGTGTTTTATTCTATTGGTTTACATTCGCTTTACTTTTAAATCGTTTTAAAAAAATTTCCTCTTTTATATTGTCTTAGCTAGAATCGATTTTTAACTAAGAATCATATTGTCTGGTCTCTGTGGGATCGACCCTTTACTATACTACAAAGATCTGTTCTTTGCAGTGTAGATTTATTAAACCCGAGCCTATCAGATTTTTGGCGCTGTTGCCGGGGACCAATACAGTGTCTTTTAAGTTTTTCTTAGAGTTTAGTCTAAGATTTTTATTTTTAGTACTAATTTCGTTCTTTTTGCTTATTTTTGTTTTGAAGGTGCATGACGAGGAGATCTAACAAATCACTTGAACTGCTTATTCTCATAAACGAAGAACTCGCACGATTAGAACGCTCAAACCGAAAGTCTAGAAGAAGTGCCAGTTCATCCATACCAATGGTTGATAACGTAATTAAGACTCCGATCATTCCCTTAGTTCAGAATGCCCAAATCCCTCCACGCTTGGAGTAGATAGGACAAGTGACGCTAGACCAACAAGGATGTAACGACAATCAAGTGCCGCTGTTAAATCTCGAAAGATATGCAAACCGAAGAGCTGAAAATGCCAATCTAGGCGATGGAAATGGCGAACAAGTCCCACAGGGCACTTGTTGGCGATTTCAACAACTCTGAAGCCTTCCTAGTCAATAGGAATGCCCTCCACCCTCCACATCCTCAGAGATAGGACTATCAGTTCCCATTTCAGTTGATCTAGTTACTACGACAAAGGCGGTTTCATGGCTTGTCTACTGAGCATCCTCTGGATCACATTGATAGTTTTGAATACATTTGTAGCACTACTCATCTGAATGGAGTTTCTAAACACTTTGTGCATTGTAAGCTCTTCAATCACTCTTTAGCTGATAGCGCTCTAAGGTGGCTTAAGTCATTACCTGCTAACTCGATAGAAACTTGGGATGAGTGCAAAGCCAAGTTTCTGAACCAATTTTACTCCTCTACCAGAACCAACGATTTGAGAAGTAAGATCTCTCAATTCCTGCAAAGACCGGTGGAATCCTTCTATGAAGCATGGGAAAGGTTCAAAGAGTACCTGCGGGAATGTCCACATCATGATTTTTCTGAATTGAACCTCTTAAACACTTTCTATAGAGGTATTGATCATAAATACCAACTTTCTCTAGACACATCTAGTAATGGTGATTTCATGACTGAACCCGTGAATGAAACTTACAAGCTAATCAAAAATTTTGCTGCTAGTAATAGCAATCATTGTCCTGACTATGATCTAAGGTTTCGATCATCTAGTTCAGATTCTTTTGGACTAGCAGAGGTGAAAGAGCTTCTCACTCGGTTTCTCCAAAAACAGAATGAGAAGCATGTTAGTTTTGCTGAAGATGTTGAGAAAGTTGAAGCTGATTGCTTTGCAGTCAATGAATCTGATTGCTTTGCAGTCAATGAATCTGAGAACATCGAAGAGTTTAGCTATATTAATAGCTAGGGATAAAGAGTGTACAACCAAGGGTACAATCTATGTTACAACAAAGGTAATCTGTCATGGAGGAGTACTAATGTTGAGAATCCTCAAGATCAGTCATATCCTCCTCAGAATACCTTTGCGCAGAAGTCTGGACAGATATTTGTTAAGAAATCAGGTGGTTTTCAACAAACCCCTCAACTTGGTTTCCAACAAACGGTTCAACCTCAAGTTCAGCAGAATAAGAAGATGGAGGTGACGTTGAAGAAAATCTTAGAGAGTCAACAACAGTCTGAAAAGAATTTGAATGCAAAGTTGGATGGTATGTATAACGATTTGAACAACAAGTTCGAATCATTGTCTACTCATGTGAAGAAATTAGATGTAAAAGTGGCTGAAACTTCTGAAGCAGTTAAAAGACAAGCTGATATGCTACCAAGAAAGGTTGAAGATAATCCCAAGGGATATATCAAGGCAATGAATTCAAGTTCTGATGGAAAGGATGAAAAGTCTGCAAAATCTGCAGATTTTCGGAATGGGAAAAGTGATGCATAGGTTCAGATCGATCGATCCAAGGAGGGATCCATCGATCCAAAGTTACAGAAAAGCTCAGAAGCTTTCGGTCGGTCGATCCATCGGACCAATTTCCCAAGAACCAACTGATCGATCGATCCACCTCTAAAACCTGCACCAAGTTCAAAGCAACTTGCAAAGATTCAAACCTCTTTCCCCAACAGACCTACGGCCCCTACTGAAGAACACATGTACTATGATGCTGTTTCTCAACAATTTCTTCCGTTAAGAAGACTTCATAAGTTAGAGGACCCAAGTGAGTTCGTGATTCCGGTAAAGGTTAAAGGAGTCATGTTCAACCAATCGATGTATGACACTGGTGCTAATGTTAGCATCATGTCAAAGATGGTAGCTGAGAAGCTGGGACTTAGGGATATAAGACCTTCAGGAATGTCTTTTTCTTTGGCTAACAATTCTGTTGTGGCTTATAGTGGTTTCGTATCTGATGTTATGGTGCAAGTGGGAGATTGCATAGTTCCTGTTGATTTCCATGTCTTTGACATGAATGGGAATTCTGAAGGATCGCTCGTTCTGGGGAGACCATTCTTGGCATCTGTAAGAGCTGTGATGCATGTTCCTCAGAAGCGAAACTATCTCACCAACATCCAGAAAACATACTACTATCCCTTAGTACCCTACATACCTACATCAAGGATCATTGTGATCAAAGAGGTAAAAGCGGAGCAGGCCTCTCAAACCGAATCTAAAGACTCTGATGTTAAAATCAGGAGCAATGAATCTCAAATTCCACTCAAAGGTTCTACCCCAAAAATAATGAAGAGGGGGAAGATAAACTTATTGAAGATCGATGAGAATGCTGAGTTCGATATGGATGATCAAGGAAAAGAAAAAGGTGCACCAAAACTGGCTTCAAAAGACAAAGGTAAAGGTGAAGGAAGGTTGAAAGAAGGCAGGAAGAAAACTTACATGACTTTGATTCCCAAGTCAATGGGTGAAGAATGGGTTGATTATAGAGTGAAGACTAAAGGTTTTCCAAAACCTTTCTCTAAGGTTAGGATTCCTTTTGTTCAAGGTCTTAAAAAAAAAGGGAAGGATTTCAAGAAGGCAACAATGAATAAGATGTTGAAGTTGTAGATATCATAAAATGATGATAGAACTATAACCTTTATTAGAGCTGAACTAAATTCAGCATAGAAGGTAAGTTGGTCCAGCTATAGACGTTAAATAAAACGATGAGTGGGAGGCAGCCCACTAATTTGATTTTTCTTCTTTGGTTTTTGTTTAGAGTCAGTCTTAATTAGTTAACTAATCTTTTAATTTTTAGTTTTGAGTTTAAGAGATGTTTCAGGAAAATTCAAAAATTTAGGTCGGACATACATATCGATCGATCCGTCTATGGATCAATCAATCCATGCCCATGAAACTTTCAATACGTTATCAGAGATCGATCGATCCGTATAGGTATCGATCGATCCATCGTACAAAAATTTCAGCCGATCTTTATTCCAGGTAAGTACTGAACTTCTTTTGAACTATTCATTTTTCTTATTTATTTTATGGTCATTATTCCTTCTCTTGGGTTTATTTCACACCGGGACGGTGTGATTTAAGTCTGGGGGAGGGAGTACGGTGTGATTTAAGTCTGGGGGAGGGAGTATAGTTACTAATCATATTTTATGTCTTTTTGATGTTCCATCAGTTTGGTGAAAAGTTTAGGGAGTATAGTTACTAATCATATTATATGTCTTTTTGATGTTTCATCACTTTGGTGAAAATTTTCAAAAATTTTTGGTTTTTAATTAGTCGTGTCAAATCGAGTCGAAGGAACAATGACCATAATCTGTGATGGTAACCAACCTAGTGTGAGTATAGTATTGATCTTTTTAGATTACTGGCTTAGATTTAACTGATATGTTTATGATTGGAACCCCATTGCTGATTGTTTTGTTTTTGAAAGTCTGGATCTTTTGGATTGTTGATGATTTGATGCTAGCTCTGCCATGATAGGACTTAATATTGAATTTAATTTATCTTGCTTGCGGTGGTAAGATACTTTGAAAGCTAAGTGTCTTGCTCTTCAGTGTTTTGTAAATCCGACAAGTTATTTCAGTATGATCCGGATCCTTTCTCTCCCCCCCCCCCTTCAGAAAATAAAAAACCTGTTTAGAATGAGAGTTGAAAGCATGACCTAAAAGTCCGTAGTCATTGCCGGGTTGTTAAAAAAAACGTAGAAAAGTGCGAAAATAGGAAAAAAAGAAGTGAGAAAGGGGAAAAAATGGTCAGGACCAGAAGTCGTTGGATGCTCTGTTTGGTATGGGCATTTTGATAGAAGAGGTGCTTGTGCGCAGTGAATCAAAAACCCATAGGTAATAATGCATCTATTCTAATCAAATCAAACTTAATGAGCTGGTTGAGATGACTTGATGGTTTGATTGATGTTGGATTTAGAGTAGGAAACAAGCTTTTAGTTATGTGGTGGTGAACAATTCTTTCATAATGGTTGCTTAGGTTCGGTGTCTTTTAAGTTTTGATATCTATGTTTAAGGTGGCTAAGATTCTGAGAGTTCCTGTGTGGTTTCCAAACCTTTTCTCTAGATTGGGTCTTGCTTCACTTGAGGACAAACAAAGATCCATATCTGGGGAATTGATATCATTCGATTTTGATGCATTTTAGTGAGTATTTATACTTGCTATTTGTCATCATTCAAATACTTTCTAGGTGTTTTGGTATATTTTCATGATTCCAGGTATTTTGGACGTTCTGGAGATAAAATGTGGTTTTGTGCACAAAATGGATGCAATTTGACGAATGCAGAAGCAGAGTTCAGCAGAAGAGCCACAAGTTGATCAACATTTGGAGATGTTTCTATGAAATGGGCTAAGATATCAACTCAAGCTGGCCACGTGAGTTAGCTTTCATATGAAAGTGATTTGAGGTCAATCCATTAAAGCAATTAAAAGTTATGACGATTTTCCTGAAGACTGGTCAAGCTGTCTCGCAGAAGAAGCATGTGCAGCACGTGATGGAGCAGATCGATCAATCCACATCTGGATCGATCAATCCTGAAGATTACCAAACTTATGTAAGTTTGGATCGATCGATTCGGATGCTCGAGAATTATTGAAGAATGCCAAAAAGACGTTTCCGTCCTCAAGATTTATCTTAGATTTTTCTTATTAGGTTTTATTCTTTTTTTACTTCTATATAAGTCAGAAGTTTAGGTTTTTTTAAAAGAGACACGACAAACAATTCACAACACAATTCATTATTTTGAGAGCTTTTCTGAGAAGAGACGAATCCTGACACCTGTATTTTGGAGAAGAATTCTAAACTCTCTTTTATCACTTTTATTAAATTCTGGTTTTTGAATATGCTTTCCCTATTAATGATTGTTGATTTCTTGGCTATGTCTGAGTATTGTCTTAGAATGTTTATGAACATATCGAACCTGTAATCATTGCATGATTTAATTATCTGATTTAGAGATCTAAAATTTCGAGAGAAAATTAGTCTTTATTTCTAGAAATTCTATCATAGGGGTCTAATACTTCGGGAGGAGATTAGTCTATTTTTGTCTTTTGAGTTGAGAACTATTTTTATTGTTAATCTTGCTTGTCAATCTGAACCTCAAACCTGAATACATGTGCAACTTTCCTATCGCCTAGCGTTTTATTCTATTGGTTTACATTCGCTTTTTAATCATTCACTTTACTTTTAAATCATTTTAAAAACATTCCCTCTTTTATCTTGTCTTAGCTAGAATCAATTTTTAACTGAGAGTCGTACTATCTGGTCTCTGTTGGATCGACCCTTTACTATACTACAAAGATTTGTTCTCTGCAGTGTAGATTTAGGATTAAAACCTGAGCCTATTAGCTACTCTCATGGCATCATCTGTCTTGTGGCTAGCTATAAAGTGAGCCATCTTGCTAAACCTGTCAACAACTACAAAAATCGAATCTCTACCATTTTTGGTTCGAGGTAAGCTAATCACAAAATCCATAGAAATTTCAGTCCAAAGTTGAGAAGGGATACAAAGAGGAGTATACAAACCATAAGATTATACTTTACTCTTAGCCATCTTACACACGACACACCTAACACAAACCTTCTCTACATATGTTTAACCAGTAAAAACGATCTTGTAGTCCAAGTAGAGTCTTTGTCGCGCCAAAGTGTCTAGCTAAACCGCCCCCATGAGCTTCTCGGACAAGCAACTCTCGGGTTGAGCTATTAGGAATGCACAACTAATTTCTAAAGAAAAGATATCTGTCCTGTCTATGATATTTCTCAAAGGAAAACTTAGCACATTTCGCATAAAACTCTTTAAAATCAGAATCAGACTCATATAAGTCTTTAATAATTTTGAATCCAATGAGTTTTGAAGAAAGTATTGAGATTAGAGTGTACTCCGTGACAATGCATCGGCAACTACATTGTCTTTACCTTTCTTATACTTTATGACGTAGGGGAAAGTCTCTATGAACTCCATCTAGCGACCATGTATTTTATTGAGGTTTTTTTGTCTCTTGAAATGTTTCAAAGACTCATGGTCGGTGTGGATGACAAAATCTTTTGGCTTGAGATAATGCTGCCACGTCTGAAGAGATCTGACTAGCGCATAAAGTTCCTTGTCATAAGTGGGATAGTTCAAAGTTGAGCCACCTAGTTTCTCGCTGAAGTAAGCCACGAGCTTCTTGTCTTGAGTCAAGACTGCATCTATACCTACACCCAAAGCATCGCATTCAATCTCAAAGGTTTATATAAAGTCAGGTAGAGAGAGTAAGGGAGAATTGATAAGCTTCTCTTTCAAGGCTTGGAAAGCCTTTTCTTGTGAATCTCCCCATTTGAACCCAACATCTTTCTTGATCACTTCTGTAAGTGGCGCAACTATAGTGCTGAAGTCTCGGACAAAACGCCTATAAAACCCAGCCAGGCCGTCAAAGCTTCAGACTTCACCTATGTTCTTTGAGCCCAGCCAGTCTTTAATGGCTTTAATCTTGTCCTCATCTACCTTTACACCATCTGCACTAACTACAAAACCTAAGAAAATAGCTTCATTAGTACAGAAGGAACACTTGGCTCGGTTAGTAAATAGATTCTCGGCCCTTAGAACATCAAAAACATGTTTAATATAAATTAAGTGTTCGGCCAAACTCTTGATATAGATGAGGATATCATCAAAGTAAACCGCCACGAATACTCTGATGAAAGTCATGAGAACATGATTTATTAGGCGCATGAATGTGCTTGGTGCGTTTGTTAGACCAAAAGTCATGACTAGCCATTTGTAAAGTCCATGATTTGTCTTGAAAGCCATCTTCCATTTATCTCCTTCCTTCATGCGGATCTGGTGATACCCACTTTGTATATCAGCTGCATTACCAAAAAGAGGAAGAGGCAGACCTAGAAAGGATAAGGGACTTAGCTTTCTTCTTGGCTTGTCATCATCTCAGCCTTAAATTAACTTGTCTAAGTACTATCTTTTCTTTTGTTTGGTACTATATTTGCTATAAAACTAAACTTCTATTAGTATTTTCTTTTGTTTTGGTACTATCTTTCCTATAAAACTCCAGTTAGTCTTTCTTTTGTTTTGGTACTATCTTATGCTATAAACTTCTATTGTCTTTTCTTTTGTTTTGGTACTGACTTTTGGTATAAAATTTATTGTCTTATGCTATTGGTATTGAATTGGTAAACAATAAGACAATAGGTAAAACATAGTAGAATCCAAAATACATGTCTTAACATAGTCTGAAACATAAAGAATTAAAACAAAACAACAAAACATAGTCATAACATCAATTTCTTAACTTGATATATAAAAACCAGACACAAACAATCATTACTTGAATACATAAGAAACAACAACAACAACTAAGAACACCACAAAAGCACATATGAAGCACATAGTCTTCTTTGACTCAACAATCTCCATGGTCTTCTTTAACTCAGCAATCTCCATGCTCTTCTTTAACTCAGCAATCTCCATATTCTTTTTCTCCAAAGACGCTTCTAACAACATCAATTTGTATATATTCTCCTCGTCCACCTTCAACTGGCTTGGAATGCCTTCACTTTGACCTTTCTCCGCTTCATTTTGAGATCCAACTGCTGCTGTCTTTGTAGCACAAACTTCAAACCACTAAAAAAGAACATTAAGAATTTGTCAAATTAAACATTCACCCGATTAACAACTCATGACAAAACATGAAACCACTAAGAAGTCAAGTAATTACTATGACCAAAACAATACTACTAGTTCAAGAGTTTAACTGTAATTCAGTAATCACCACCACCAAAACAGTAATCACTAAGAAATCAATATTGTTTAACAACAACAACTAAGAGTTTAATAATAACAAAGACTAAAATTTTAACAACAACAACACTAAGAGTTTAACTTCCAAGATTAAGGAACATTAAGAAATAAAAAAGCTTACAATTGGATTTGTATCTGTATTCATGAACCGGATGTGACAATCGTCTTCCGGATCACACGAATTGACCCAATCGTTACTTCGTTATCTTCACCATAATAGCCAAAACCGGGAGCTTCGGTTGGATCGCTCAGAGAATAGCTTTAATCTATCCCCATTCCGCTCGACAATAGAAGACTGTAAGATCGATAATCTTCCTCTCCCTTTTTCTTTTTCTCTCTCTCACTACGAAGAACCCTAATGCCACAATCGATCCCCAATTCAGTTTTAATTCTAATTTTAGACCGTTACTCGTTTCAAGTATATCAGCAAAACACAGCATTTTAAAAACCGTTAATTGTACACGGTTAGTTAACGGATGAGTTTGTATTGCGGTTTGACCTTCAGCTCACGGTTTAACTTGCATTTAGTAGACCTAACGGTTTAATTTTTCTATTTAATAAGCGTTGTGATTTTTTTGCAGAAAACCCTTAATAATTTAGATCATGTTAAATGTATAAAAAAGTATGTCTTTTTTAAGTATATTTTTGTGATTTTGATTATTTGAACTCAAATACTTAATATGTAACAAAGAATGAAGGGGTAGGGTGGAATAAAAAAAGAAGAAAAGAGATGAACTGACAGCTATATTGAACACATTTCTCAGCGCATGGATGATGTACAAAGGTTATGAAGGAGATATAAGAAGGATTAATTTGTAAAATATACATAACTTTACCAATATTAGGTGAATATACAAAATTTTGTATGATTAGAAAAGTAGTATTAATATACCATTCATATCTCCTTTATAACCTTGCACATGTTATCTTTTTTCTTTCTCTTTCTCCTTTTTTTTTTCTTTTCTAAATTTCATCATTTTTCATTTATTTGGCAAATAAAAGCACGTAAGAAAATAATATAATCACAAACGTTATATAAAAAGAACATACATTTATTATGAATCTAACATGACTAAAATTATTTAAAACTAATTTATAATTTTTAAATAGTGAATAGTGATTTTTTTTTTTAAATATAAACCCAAGAATAGTCGGACTACCAAACTAGTGAACATAATAGTCGGACTACTGAAAATAATACTCGGACTGCTGAAAATAATAGATACCCAAAAGCCAAAAATATAAACTCAAAAACCCAAAATATAAACCCAAAATATAAACCCAAAATATAAACCCAAAATCCAAAATATAAACCCAAAACCCAATAAATATAAACCCAAAATCCAAAATAAAAACCCTAAATCCAAAATATAAACCCTAATCCCAAAATGTAAGCCCTAACCCCAAAATATAAACCCTAACCCCAAAATATAAACTGAAAACCCAAAATATAAACCGAAAACCCAAAAATCAAAATATAAACTCAAAACCGCAAAATATAAACCATAAATCCAAAATAAAAGCCCAAAACCCAAAATATAATCCTTAAACCCAAAATAAAAATCCAAAACCCCAAAATATAAACCCTAAATCATAAATGCATACCCCAAAAATAAGTAATAAAAAACCAAATTAGTCACACAAAAAATGAATCAAGTTTCCCGTCAAAAACATAATTGTATTTTCACGTTAAAAACTATGAATCATGTTTTCCCGCCAAAAACGTTGAAACGTGTTTTTCCCACCAAAAATGTTGAACTGTATTTTTCCGCCAAAAATGCCAAATTCGTTTTCCCATCAAAAACACTGAGTCGCGTTTTTCCGCCAAAAATGTTGAATTTAGTTTTCGCCAAAAGAGCGCCAAATTGCGTTTTCTTGCCAAAAACGCTGAATCGTGTTTTTCCGCCAGAAACGTTGAATCCTTTTTTCCCGCTAAAAACGTTGAATCTAGTTTTCTTGCAAAAAACGCTGAATCATGTTTTCTCGTCAAAATATCGAATCTCGTTTTCCTATCAAAAACACTGAATCGCGTTTTTCCGCCAAAATGTTGAATCGTGTTTTCCGCAAAAAATGCTGAATCTAGTTTTCGCCAAAATGTTGAATTTAATTTTCGCCAAAAAACGTCGATTCGCGTTTTCCGCCAATAACGCCATATCACATTTTCTCGTCAAAAACGCTGGATCTTGTTTTTTCGTCGAATACGCCGAATCGAATTTTCTCGTCAAAAATATCGAATCGTGTTTTCCCGCAAAAAAACATCAAATCATGTTTTCGTGGCAAAAAAGTGCATAATCTTGTTTTCTTTTTAAAAGTATAGAATCTCGTTTTCTCTCTGATAAGTTCTCCAATAACGTAAAATCACATTTTTTTTATTAAAATCGCACATCAAATTTTTCTATCGAAAATATTAAATCACGTTTTCCAAAAAAAAAAAAAAAAATTAGACATGAATTTTTTTCTTAAAACAATCAAAAGTAACACTTATTTATTAGATAGGGTATCCCTAGATTACCAAAATAGCTATTGGGTTACCCCTCCAAAACTTTTACTTTAATAAAATATTTAAAATATGCGCTTAAAATAGGCAGACTTAGAAGCAACAGCATCAGACTCATGGGCTTGGAAATCGATTCTAAATCTTAGGACCCTGGCCAGGACATTCATGAAAAAGAAGATAGGGAATGGTTTAAGCACAAGTTTTTGGCATGATGTTTGGACCCCCTTCGGACCATTGATTAACTATTTGGGAGTTTAGGGACCTAGTTACTTCCGCATTACCACTATAGCTTATGTAAGTGAAGGACTCTTGAATCATGGGTGGATCGAATTAAGGCCACGCACAACGCCTGCTTGCACACTTCTCTCCTATCTGAGATCACTCCCTTCGCCAGATATGATGGCCCCTCATGATGTCAGTGTTTGGTCTATAAATGGAAAAGACTCATAAACCTTCTCCTCTGCCTTAGCTTGGGACGCTATAAGCCTATAAGGCCATCTTCATCAGAGAACTTCATATGAGTTTCTTAATTAATATTTTAATATTTATTTTATTTTAAGAATCTTTAATATTGAGTTTAAGTTTTGTTTGATCCATTAGTAACTATGGATTGAAGTTTTTAGAAGATGTTATGGAAAGAGAAAGAGAGAACTAAGGTGAGAGAAAGAATTATATTTTATTTTATTTTATGTACTTTCAACCAATTATAGATTGACACAGGGTTTTTTAAGATGGTCTTAAAATCCTCATATAAGAAATGGTTCTTGTGTAATTTAATATTTTTGATTTAATTTTAGTAAAGATATTCATTACATACTTTCTAATAAACTCTTTAAAACCATTAATGAAGATGGTCTAAAGGTCCAAAAGTCAATTGGTTTGAACTCGTTTGGTTTAAGGGTCATATCCCGCGACAAGCTTTTCATCTATAGACTGCGTTTCATGATAGATTACCTACAAGATCAAAATTAACAATGTGGGGAATCACTTCTGATCCCACGTGCCCTCTTTGTCGTACTTACCCGGAGACAAGAGATCACCTCTTTCTCCATTGTTCCTTCTCTTTTCAGGTTTGGACTTGGATCCTGTCAAGGTTACGGCTGGAAGGCTCGTGCTTCCACTCTTGGTCTTCACTCCTCACTTGATCAAACCACCATTCAAGTACAGCACCAACAACAATCTGAAAACTTGTCATCCATGTCACCTTCTACAACATTTGGCGACAGAGGAATAACATGGTCCACAATAATCAATTCATAGACGGTGCAACAATATTCAAGCAGGTGGAAAAAGAGGTCTGCGACATCATCAATGCAAGACAGTCAAGGCGGAAGTTTCACGATTTAATGGAGCTATGGCTCTATTACCACCATGTTCTTAAAGCTCAAAATCTGTTGTTTTCTCTGTTTCATTCCAGTAATGATATTATATTTTACCAAAAAAAAAAAAAATAGGCAGACTTTTTTGGGCCAGGTTAAAAGTAAAAAATACCCATATTTAAAACCCTAATCCTAACACCGACCTTTTTAACCTGCAGAGTGAAGCTTGATCTGTAACGATCATTGATCACCCTTGGCTCTCCTTCTCCCTATCTACCGGTCAGGAGATTCTTCTTCTTTTCGCCATGGCATCTAGAAAAAGTTGGAAGCTTGGATCGTGAGTTTTTCTTACTTACATCTTCTCAAGTTTTATTTTTTCTTAAAATATTTGAGTTCAAAGGTTTTAGCTTTATGATTTTGAGACTTTGAGTTTCACTATTACAGGTCAAAGAAGAAGACCAAGAAGAACAAGAAGAAGAAGAATAAGAAGAAAGTAAAGGATCGAACTTTCTTCGATCTTCCATTTGATCTCTTACATCGAATCATTTCAATTCTTCCATTGAAAGACAAATTCGTGCTTCTACTGTCTGCAAAACATGGCATGAAGCTTGTGCTTCGATTCGAGTAACAAATAAGTCTCCATGGCATATCTACTTCTCAAAATCAGATGGTTCTTATGAATTTTATGACCCATCAATGAACAAAATATACAATCTTCACTTTCTTGAGATATCTTTAGATTGGTTACTTATGTACAATTCCCATACATTCCAAATCATCTTCTTCAATCCATTTACTGGAAACCGAATACCCGTGGCTTATGATCAAAGAATGGCTTTCTCTTGTGCTCCAACATCAAGTAATTGTGTATTGTTCACAATCGCTCATGTTACTTTGAAGAACATCACAATCAAGACTTGTTGTCCTAATGCTAAGGAGTGGAACACATTAGTGTTCAAGAATCAGTTACCGCAAAACTACATGGAATTTGAGCAGATTGTATTCTCCAATGGTGTCTTCTATTGTCTGACAGACACCGGATGTTTATCGATCTTCAATCCATCTCTGAATACTTGGAATGTTCTTCCCGGGCGACCTCCAAAGTGTCCGGGAAGCAATGGATGTTTCATGAGGAGAGATCTTTCTTACACTACAAGGAATCAGCCAATTCCTGACGGATTTTGACCGTCGGATGTAGATCGCCAGTTTTCGAAATTCCGTCAGGAAACCCGTCAGGAATTCCTGACGGATTTTTCCGTTGGGAATTTTGCTGACGGAATTTGTGACGATATTTTTCATCATGAATTATCAACGGAATTTGTGACGAAATTTTCCGTCATTAATTACCAACGGAATTCGTGACGGAATTTCCCAACGGAATTTGT
>OVBE01006082.1:0-15301 GCA_900406425.1 Iberis pinnata
TAATTTCATAACCGAATTATCCGTTACAACCGAAGTATATATACAAAAACGAAAAAATTCTAGTCAAAAATACGGGTTTCTACATCAGTGGTCCTAGCCACATCCTCCATATCTGCTTTAAAGTCCCTGTGAAGGTTCCCGTTCGGGTCCCTTTTATGGTGGTTTCTTTCTTATAGATTTGGTCATCGTTTTCGCTTTGTTAGGCGCGTGTGGGACCCTGCCGGTTTGGTCAGTTGGTACGATGGTCCTTGGTGGCCACTTGACTGCAGTGATGTTTTGGTAGTGAGGGGACGAAAGACGATGGTGAGTTTCGCGGAAACTAGGAGGGGGCTATCCTGCTTGGCAATGTACCGCAAGGTTAGTAGTCTTCATCGATAGCGACAACGAAGCTAATCAACAGCAACACGACGAGTATACAAAGAACTAGTCCTAGAGTTTCATGGCTTTAGGGTTTTATGGGCCTTAGGTTCCTCAGGTTTTAGACTTAGTCCAGTTAAATTGAGTTTTCTGAAGAAAAATTTTTTTTGATTAGAAAAAATAAAATATTTAGGAGCTTTTAATTAATGAAATTTATATTTTATCCTAAAAAATCAAATTAATCATGTTCAAAATTTTGAATGGTAAATATTGACTTTTTCGATAACATGCACGCACGTTATGTTGGGTTGAAAATGAAGCTGCACAAAACATATATGTTATACTTTTAACAACAACAAAAAAACATATATGTTATACTCCTTTGTAGAAATGAAAAAGAAAATAGCATAGTAATTACCATAATCATTCAGGATATATAAGATGAGTTAAATTTACACAACCCTAAATATAAAAATATCATAGAAAGCACAAAGTTTAAGTCGTAGACATTCGGCTAATAAAAAAGTCGTCCAATAGATCCTCAAAGACTTAAAATTCGATCAAATAGCATATTAGACAAATAATTTAAAAACAGGACAGTTGCACACATGATTAAGTTTTATAGTTTAATTAGTGTATGAAGTAACAAAACAAATACAAATACTGATGTCCCCAAAAAGTAATCGGTGAGATATCTCTTCGGCTAATTAGAGCATCTCCAATGATGTATCTAAACTTTTGTATCTTAACTCAATTTTTTTATATTTTATATTTAATTTTATATGTAAGATACTTAAAAATCTTACAAACAAAATGCTTATCCAATGGTGTATCTTAGATTTTGGTTCTTAAATTTTTTTAAAAAAATCATAACATGTTTTTTACTAAACTTACATTTTTTTCTTATTTTTTCTTCATATTTCTTTTGAATTATGATGCTTCTTATGCATTCTTCTTCTTCATGCTATCAAGAACAACAAAATATTACGAAGTTTATGAAATGATCAAACAAACCAAGATTCAGAAATGTCTACCATAAAACAGAACAATTATTAATATGAAGTGAGAACAATAAATTGTAGATTAATAAAAAAAATTCACCAGAAATATGATTTTTGATGCGGAAACTTCAATTGAATGCACATGGGATACGTATAAGAATAAAGACATCAAACTGAAGACATGAAATCAAAGTGAACTGCACCATAAAGCAGCTAAAACATTACCAGTTGTTTCATCACCATTGTTGCGCAAATCAGATGAAGTGTTTGAGTATGAATAACCAACTCCAACAGTTGCATCAAGGAACAAAATATTTGCAACTGCAAAAAACAAAAAATAGCACCAAAGTTTTAAGATTTTCTGAAGTATAGCTCCCTCCCTAAAATATCTGCACATCTCTCTCTTCATTACCTTGGTTCCAAGAATATGGATTAAGGCAAAGAGTCTTCCCATCTGGTTTAATGTTAAATATTCCTATCCCTTTTGCTTCACCAAATGCAACAGATGAACATCCTGGTCAGGTAGAGACAAACAAGTAAAAAAGCAAAACATCCATACCTGTTAACGGTTTTTGCCATCAGAAAATGTAAAGCTAATTTACAACAATTTCACAACAAATTACTTACAATGCAAAGCTAATTTACAACAATTTCACACTAAGCTCTTGCCATGATCAAAAACACTAGATCTCAATCACAGACAGTAACCTATAAAACGAATTAAAATTAGCTAAAAGCTAGAGCTTCATTAAGATTTTAGTACTAAATAATGAACCCAATTCAAGAATCAAGATGATTTTGAATAAGAACATGACTCGATTTAACAGAAATCAACAAGAAAGGAATGTTTAGTTAGATCAATTGAAAATCAATCAGCCGGAAAAATTAGTTACCGGCTTCCAAGTTAAAAAGAAGGGCGTAATTGAACCGACCGAATCTTATTGTTGGGTAGGAGAAGAAGAAGAAGGTTTTAACGAAATTGGGAATTAATTCTCACCGGTGAAATTGGGATCAATTCTCACCGACGAAAGTGTTTTTTCTATTGTAGCGTGAGGCAGCGACACGTGTTACTTAAGACTCGTTTGTAAAACATCTTGGTTAAGAAACGATTCTCATATGTTTTCCTTTCTTTTTACATTTTTTATTTATTTTTATTTTTAAGAAACTCTTAAAAAACCCTTAAAAACCACTAATGGAGATGGTCTTACAAAAGTGAAAACTACAAATCTAAAATGAAAATAACAGTCCACCACCATAAGTCAAAACCGATAACCAACAAAATGTCAATGGTTTGATAATATCATTTATATAGAGTCTATGATAATGTTTTGAAAACTGGATTGTAGAGGTTGGTTTCATAAGTCAATGACAACATCCACCAATCGTAATATGCATGTATAGTTGGTAAAACTAATAACTAAGTATCTATATTTGATACTCTAACTCTTGCTGAGTAATTTTAAAGCATCTTTTAACATGAATACCAACCATTTTGCCATTATGCTGATAAATTAGTCATCCTTCTCCTAACAGTCAGCCTAATAATTAGGCTTTTATACTAGTCCGTCAAAATCTTGGTTACACTCGGTACGCTTGTAATTAAGCTTCAGCTCATTTTCGTAAGCCCAAATTCGGTTCATGACAACTTTTCTTTGTCACGATTAGGCCCATTCAGCTGAAAGATGTCTAAAACTCAGTGCAATTAAAGCATCGGCTCATTTGGTCTATGAAAACTTCTCTTTGTCTTGATCCATCCAGCTTATGCATGAGCATGACAACTTGTGGGTTGCGTTGTTTTGCACAAAACCACGATGCCATCATTGTGCAATGTCTGAACAATAAAGGTGTAAATTGTAACCAACAACGCCAATATATATATTGGGCTATCAAGCCCACTTATGTATATGTTGTACTTAATCCTTTATCATTGCACTATCTAGGTATTTACCTATTATTGAAATAGACCCCCCCAAAAAAAAAACTACCTTTCGGCTATTAACTTGGCCGCTAATTCGGTTTATCATGTCTGAAAAAAGCATGTAGGTCTTGATTGTCACTTTATTAGATATGAGATTGTTCGAGGCAACATCAAAACACGGCATGTCTCAACAAAAACGCAACTTGCTAATATAATGACAAAAACTCTTGGTCGTAGAGAGTTCGAAGACTTCATTAACAAGTTAAGTATGTGTAATCTAGACACTCCACCTTGAGGGGAGAGAGAAATATTGGGCTATCAAGCTCACATATGTATATGTTGTATTTAGCCCTTTATTATTGTACTATATAAAGTTTTTTTTATCTATTATAGAAATAGACAAGAAAACCATTATTTAAGTTAGGTTTCTTGATAATATTTGCTTTCTGTTGATTTACTACAAGTTTGATTTTAACTAGTTGATTTCTGGCATGATGCTTTTTGTACCATTTCGGTTTAGCTAGATATACATACTACTTGGGAGATTGGGGTTGGGTGCATTGGAAAATTGATCGAGTAAGAAAATGGATATACTGGCTTTAACGCATTCATCAGTCTTCACAACCAATGGCTCTTAATCAAAGCCTTCCCAAGTAGTCCAATATCGATTTAAGTGATTATATAAGGAGATTTTTATAAGATATTTAAGGTTTAATGGGTTGAAACTTAATTCAACAGAATTGACAACAAAAAAGCATTTGAATTGAAAAGTTAAATTTATTCTGGTTCAAACTTTCATGCAAGTATGCATATACTAATGTGTACACATCAATCAACTACAAAGTCTACAATTAACACTCCTTTTATTTTTAAAATATTATTGTTTTAACTATTATTTTTTGTTTGAAAAATATTATTTTAAATTTTCAATATAGAAATCTAATGAGTTTTATTTTTCCGATCAATTGAATAATTACAGTATTTATTTTTATTGTTTGATTTAAATACTTAATAATTTTTATGAAAAACATAAATATTTTAATTTGTGTGAAAAATTCTAAAATGACAATCTTTAACAAATGAAAAGACTAATAAATAAATAAAAACATCATTAGGGTTTTTCTTAACGAGAAGAACGTTTAATGAATACTAAAAAAATCTCATACAACAAGTATAATAGTAAAGATGTTACAATATAAATGTCAAGCAAATCTAAAATAGAAAATAAAGAAGAAGGTTTTCTAAAAGAAGAAGAAGAAAGTCGTGAAGATAGGCGTAGAAAGGTAATTCACGTGTGTCACGTGATCATAATGAAAAGTGGCGTCCACATTGTTGAACTGTCTAGATTCACCGACAGTACGAGAATGGTTTTATCGACACCGTCCGATGTTTCAAAGCTGTCATCGTATTTCGATATACAGAAATACAATATTACTAATGTGAGATGATTGTGCCGACACACTTTTTTTGGTTTAACTATATGTTAATTTTTGTACAAGTAATAATTATACTATTCAAAAGTCTCATACCAACCACGTTTATCATGTGCAGGATCTTAACAAAACTCTAATTCCAGACAAATAACATAATTGGATAGTCAAAAGCTGAATATGAATTATCATGATTCATGATAAGGTTAAATAAGATCAAGATAGGATGATTTACATTATATTGAAACCAAAAAGAAAGGATATGATATGCCAAGCACAAATCTAATTAAATTTAAAACAATCAGTACTAACATTAGTTACACGTGAATTATGGTCTTTTTAACTATAACTCTGAGTCTTTTTTTTTTTTATGTAAAATAACTGAGTCTTTCGGCCCTTATTTTCCAACTTTGTAATTTTGCTGTAAAATGTTCTTTTCCATAGTTAGAATAATTTGATTATTTTTTTTTTCACGGCGAACGATAAATAATAAAGAAAGAGTACCACAATACAATATAAAACTCGGCATATCGAACTTTAAGAAAATAAAAACCGCAACAAACTACAAACAAAAAAAGCTGAAAAAGGAGAAGAAACACCGGCAGGAACCCCAACTTTGATAGGCTAAAGCTAGAAAAAACGACTTTAACTAAACAGTTCGAAAATTCTAGAAAGCCAAATCCTATTCCAAATCAGATACTATCTCGATAAAAAAGAACTAGGAAACTCTTAACATGAGGAACCACTTTCTAAAACACGCTATAGAAACTAAGCCTAAGGGTCGGGAAGATCAATCCAAAGACCGCACGTACACAAACGGAGACTAAACAAGCAACCAAAAGACCTAGACCAACACTACACAAAGAAAGGGACGATAGATCTGAGGCAAGCTTGAAAGAAGCGAAAGAGCCAAACAGAGAAACCAAACTAAAGAGAAGATCTCGGGCTAAACCAAACGTAGAGACAAGGATAGACGAAGACTAAGCGGCTGAACCTATCTATAAGAAGAGAGGACAAACCCGAAAACACTTAGAAACCCAAAAGCCATACCAAAGACAGGGACCTACCGAGAATACCTCAAAGAAACCTTCCGAGGAGCACAAAAACCAATCACCGCCCGAGACCATCGCCGCTAACAGACCTATTGAAAAAAACCCAGAAAGAAACCTGACAAGCAACCGAGACCAGACCCAAATCACACCACACCACAAAAAAAGACCTGAACTTTCGAACAAACCAGGAAGGCAGACCCGAGTAAGATCCTAGCAATACCTGGAAGACCATAGCATACCTAGCAAAGAAGTAAAGGGAAGACCTGAAGAACGGTCGGAGAACCCGACTCACTTTCACCCTCGCCGTAACCTGCGAATGAGACCAAGATCGAGGAAAACCAGTCTCAAGCGAGATCACCCGGAGCGGCAGCCGGCAAGAAAGCCGAGAAATCGCCCACAGGTTGGCAGCAAGGAAACCCAACAAGAAAAGGAGACGGCAATCCAAAAACCGAGATCTTGAACAGAGCTGGATCTCAGGAGGCCACTAGGTAAGCCCGAGAGAGAAACTACTAGCAATATACCTGCCTGACCAGAAAGAATCACCGCTCCCAACATTGTGATTTGTGGTCGAAGTCGGCGGGAAGAACAAGATAGATCTGGTTTTTTGAAGCTCGCCGAAAACCACCGCCTCTGGGAGCGGCAGTGGCTGAGATGACGGAGCGCGAAGTTATGATCAGAAGAGAGGGCGGTGACCTTCGTACTCCCCTTCTGACGCTCCTCCAAAAAGCCGACGATTAATTCCAGTGAGGAAGAGAGAGAGAGAGAGAGAGAGAGAGAGAGAGAGAGAGAGAGAGAGAGAGAGAGAGAGAGGAAGAAGAGAGGAAGCGTTCTAAATTTGATTATATATACAAAAAACTTCAACAAAAATTTAAAAAAACAAAACCTTTTATCAAAAATACTCAAAATTAAAATCAAAATTCCAACAGCTTCCAATAAAATATTTGAAAATTTTAAATTATTGTGACACTTGTTAGAATTTTGAGAATAAAGAGTGGAAAAATGTGAAGAACTAGAGAGAATAAACGAGAGTAAAAGAGAATGGAGATGAAAAGAATAATTCTCATTAATTATTTTTTAACTTACATGGGTTACTTAAATAAAGATACAACAACAACAACAAAAATTTTAAACTCAATGCTATTCTAGACTAAGTCAAGTACAAGTTATTGGTCTGCAGTTCTCAAGAGCAAGTATAAGGTGTTGGGAATTTATGACACGAGTTAGTTGATTTCAAGAGGGAGTTGGTCAGTGTTATGGAGAGGTGTCGTAACTGGATTGAGCAAAGTGATAATTCCGGGTTTGAGTTGGGTTATTGGTAATGGTGAAAAAACACGATTTTGGACAGATCGGTGGCTTCTAAAAGTACCATGGTAGATGTAGTCGTAGTTGTTTTACCTGCTGGGGTTGATGAGATTTGAGTATGTGACATATGGAGTATCGGTACAGGCTGGAAATGGGACTGCATTAGACCATTCGTGGATCAAAACTTTTGTTTACAACTTTCAACGGCTGTAGATACTATAATAAGTTCCCTTGATCGAATTCCTTGGGGAACAACCATGATGGCAAATTTTCAGTAAGATTGGCGTATGATCTTATTACGAGATCGATGATGGAGAGGCAAAATATGACAATATTGTTCGATAGTATTTGGCGGGTAAAAGCAACCGAAAGACTAAAAATTTTCATTTGGTTAGTGGCAAATCATTGCTTAATGACAAATCTGGAACGTACGCTGAGAAAGCTATATGATTCGGCTCTGTGCCAGGTCTGTAAGATGGGCGATGAATATGTGATACATATATTGAGAGACTTCCAATATATTCATGGTATCTAAGAACGCATTATGCCACGTAATAAACAAAGAGAATTTTTCGGAGAACCATTACTTAATTGGTTGTTCAATAACTTAAGTGATAGTGGATGTGTTAATGAGGTGGGTTGGTCCATGATTTTTGCAATGACTCTTTGGTAGAGCTGGAAATGGCGTTGTGGGAGTGTGTTTGGTGATATGACGAGTTGTTGAGATCGAACGAGATTTTTTCAAGATAAGGCTCGAGAGGTGTGATTAGTCTCCATGAAGATAAGAGAGGGTCGTTCGAGTGGAGCTAGAGTATCCCGGATGATAGCTTGGAAAGTGCCAGAGACAAGTTGGGTAAAGCTCAAAACTAATGGAACTTTCCATGGCAATCCGGGAAATGCGACAGCCTGTGGAGTGATTAGGGATGCTGGTGGAAAATGGGTCACAGGTTTTGCGGTGAATCTGGGCATTTGCTCGGCTCCCTTGGCAGAACTATGGGGAGTGTACTATGGTTTATACATGGCTTGAGAGAGGGGAATATGGAGGTTGGAGTTAGAGATTGACTATGAAATAGTTGTGAGTTTTCTTAGAGACGGGGTGGAAGATTCTCATCCATTGTCGTTCCTAGTGCGATTTTGCTATGGCTTTTTATTGAAGGACTAGGTGGTTCGAGTGTCACATATTTTCATAGAGGCTAATCGCTTGGCCGATGGTCTAGAAAATCATGCTTTCTCGCTACCTTTGGGTTTTCAGTGTTTTGATTTTAGTGCTGATGTTGTAGGTTCAATTATTTTAGAGGATGAGACTGATGTTGCTAATCCTAGACAAGTTAGACTGTAGTTTTTGTTGATTTGATTTCTTAATAAAATGGGAGTTTCTCGTGTTTCTCACCAAATTAAGTACAACTTATTAATGCTTCAGACATATTGATAAGACAAGGACTGTGTGCATATTTTAACGGATCCTTTTTTAGTTTCAGTACGCATGTCATGGTAAATCACCTCACTATGTCTTGATTGGGTAATTCACCTCACCTCGTTTTTACCAGATGATTCACCTTACTGCGTCTTGAGTGGGTAATCACCGCGTCTTGACTGGGTGATCACCTCACCGTGTCTTGACAGGGTGATTCACCTCACCATGTCTTGACTGGGTGATTCACCTCACCGAGTCTTGAGTGGGTGATTCACCTCACTGTGTTTTGACTAGGTGATTCACCTCACCACGTCTTGATTGGGTGATTCACCTCATTGCGTCTTAACTGGGTGATTCACCTCACCGCGACTTAACTGGGTGATTCACCTCACCGCGTTTTGACTGGGTGATTCACCTCACTACGTTTTGAGTAAGTGATTCACCTCACCGTGTCCTGGCCTGATGCTTAATTTTCTAAAGCTTTATGAACTTAAGCCTTTTTATTTTAATATTCCCCCTCACCTCAAGCTTAGACTTGGTACATCTCTAAACTTGAAACCATGGATTCTACCTCAATAAAAAACGTAGTATGAAAAATCACATGGGATAAATACATACTAAGGGAGAAAGAGTATATGACTCATGGTTAGCGGTTCTATTCCTTGATGAGGTTAGTGAGTCCAAGCCTAGAGTAGATGGACTCATATACCTTTAGGCTTGTTGCCTTAGTGAAAATGTCTGCTAGTTAATCTGAACTCTTTGTATAACATGGTAAGACCACTCCTTGCTCAAACATTTGTCTAAATTTGTTACGTTCAGCCCTTGATATGTTTGGTTCTTTCTTGGAATATATTGTTGGAGGCTATGTGTATTTCCGCTTGATTGTCACATTGCATGGTGATGGGTCTTTTAGCTTCAATTCCTAAGTCCTTTAGCAACCTTTTTAATCATGTTAGCTCGTTTTGTAAGCTTCATCATGGCTCTATATTCGGCTTCCGCACTTGAGCATGAAACGATACTTTCCTTTTTGCCTTTCCAAGTCACAAGGTTTCCTCCTATAGCAGTGTAATAGTCGGTTGTTAATTTCTAATCGACCCTATCACCAACTCAATCCACATTGCAATATCCCATAATCTATGTATTCGTTTTGCATTCCATCCGTATTCCTTGGCTGGGAACTCTTTTGAGGTATCGAAGAATCATTTCCACCATCTTTCAATATCTTTGCATAGGTGATAGCATGTGTTAATTTATATGATTAACTGCAAAACAAATATCAGGCCGAATTATGGTTAGGTAGATTAGCTTTCCTACTACATGCCTATTGATGTTAATATTCATATGCCTTGTCTTCAAGCTCTACCTCTTTGATGAATTTGTAGTCGTCTTCGAGAGGAGTCTTGGCTGGTTTGGAACCTAGCTTCCCTGTTTCACTTTAAAAATCAAGAGTATATTTCCTTTGGCATAAAAACAGTCTTCCCTTAGATCTACATACTTCTATATCAAGAAAATATTTAAGCTCTCTCAAATATTTAATGTCAAAGACTAATTTAAGAAAATCTTTAGTAGATTGTATGCCTATCTTGGCATTCTTAGAGATGATGATATCATCCACGTAGATGAGAATGACCATTATATCTTTGTGACAATGGAGTGTGAATAAGGTGTGATCACTTTCTAATTTTACAAATCCTCTTGTCTTCAAAGTTGAGTTTAGTCTGTGATATCAAGTCCTTGGAGATTGCTTCAATCCGTATACAACCTTGTTTAGTTTGAAAACTTTTCCTTGAGAGATTCTTTCTAAACCGGGAGGTGGGTACATGTAGACTTCCTCTTCCAACTCTCCTTGCAAAAAAGTGTTCTTGACATCCATCTGCCATAATCCCAAAATCAAGGTTAGTATCCAAAGAAAGAATAACCCTTACTGTGTGAAGTTTAGCTACAGGTGAAAACGTGTCCAAGTAGTCCTCTCCATAAGTTTGGGTGAATCCTATAGCTCTTGGTCTTGCTTTATATCTCTCAGTATCTCCACTGATTTTGTATTTGATAGTAAAAGGCCACTTGGAGCTCACGACTTTCTTTCCCTTTGGGAGATCGTCTATGGTCCAAGTTTGGTTTATTTCCATGACTCTTGCTTCCTTTCATTCTTTCTTCTCCATTGCTTCACCATATGACTTTGGAACTTTTTATTGGTCTAACTTTCCAATAAAAATTTGGTGAGTACAAGGAAATTGAGTTAGAGAGCATATCCTTTGTATTGGATGAGCCACTGCCTTCTTGTTGAAATATCTTGCAGGTGGTTTCCTCACTCTATAACTTCTTATTAGGAACGGAGGTGATATTGGTGCTTGAGCTTCATCACCTTGGTCATAGTTATTTTCATCCGGATGATCTTGGCCAACTTCTTGTGCTAGATCCGGATGACGATCTTCTTCATGTGCTAAGTTCAGATGACTTAGATGTTTGTTGTCTCCCTCGTGATCAAGGTGGTGAAGATCATCTTCTTGAGTATCAGTTTCACCATTTGGAGCTTTTTGATGCTCTCGAAGAGTTTTAGAAACTTCTTCCGAAGTTGTAGTAAGGATATTCAATCCGAGTTTCTCAAGTAATATCTTGAGATTAGTGGCTCTATCCGAAGGTGGGGTGGAGAGATCCTTAAACGTATCCAAATTCTTCTCTTCATAATATCCTTTGTTCTCTATAAAATTTTCATCCCTAGTGATTATGATCTTCCTCGACTAGAGTATATAATATTTGTACCCCTTTTGAGTGATTTAATAGCCAATGAACATTGCCTAAGTGCTTCTAGCCTCTAGCTTATTCCGTTGATCACCGGGTACCAATGCAAAACAAACACAATTGAATACACGTAAGTGATTGATTGGAGGAGGTGTTTTTTTTAATACCTCATAAGGTAATATGTCATTGAAGATTTTGGTTGGAGTCCTATTGATCAAGTAGCACACGGTGACTACGACATCACCCCAAAACTTCTTCGGCACGTTTTTATGGAACATCTTAGATCTTGAAACCTCTATGAGGTGTCTATTGTTTTTCTCGGCCACTCCGTTTTGTTGAGGGGTGTAGGGGAAAATTGTTTGATGAAGAATCTCATGTTTAGCTAGGTGGTGTTTAAAAGTGTGGCTTGTATACTATCCTCTATTGTCAGCTCTAAGAATTTTAATTGAGGCATTAAAATGGTTAGAGATGTATACTTGAAAATTTTGAAAAGCTTCTAAAACTCTATCTTTGAATTACAAAATTTTTAGCCAAGTGTACATGGATTTTTCATCAATAAAATTCATAAAAATATTTATGGTGCTCTCTAGATTCGTAAGGAGAGGTCCAAACATCAATGTGAATTAAATAAAAGCATTTTTCATATATGGTTGTAACTTAGTAAATATATATCTACAATGTTTACCAAGTATACAAGCTTCAAATAATAATGAGCTTTCAGACTCCCTTTCTTTTCGGTCTTGAACATAGTGTGTCATTGATCCATTAAATCTTGTTCTAGGACCATTGTTGTTTCTAGGTGGTCTTAGATAAATGTGAAGAACCCAACACTTCTCCTGAATGTGACCATTCCTTTTACAATGGTCACAAAATAAACTCTTTCTTTCATATCCTTTGTAAGACCCATGATTTGCCATAATGAGATCCTTCTTCCCTCCAAAAAGTTCTAGGGATCCTTTTTACTTTTGTATTTGGGAGCACACTACTTCAAGGGTTGATATTTTGTCACTCCTTAGAATATGGTTGATTAAATCGTTGTAAGTAGAATTGAGAGTGAAAAGGAGTCTGGATACCTTTATTTCCTTCCTTCCTTCCTTTCATTGAGAGTATCTTGATTTGTAAACATAGGTCTAAGATTTCTAACTCAGCCCACAAAGCTCTAAATCTACCTAAATGTTTTGTAAATTCTATGTCTTCTTGGTTGAGCTTATTAATAGCTTTCTTGACTTAGAAAACTCTACGAAAGTTAAATAGGTTTCCATAAATATTGTAAAGAGTGGTCCATAGGTCCCTTGCGGACTCACAATAGGAGTATGTCTCCAATATTGCTGGATCTAATGAACTTTGCAAGATTCCAAGGACCATTTGGTTATCTTGGAAGAACTTATCATCCTCGGCTGAAGTGTTTTCGTTATCACCATCTTTGGTTGTCTTCTTAGTTGGAGCATCTTCTTGAGTATGCTTCCACAGACCTTTGCCTCCTAGAGCTGTCTTCACTGTTCTTGACCAAAGCAAGTCATTGACCCCTTTTAGATGTACATGCACATGTACTTCTCTTTGAGTATCCATAGATTGAAAAATAAACCGATTAGAATATGTAGAATGATGAGTGTAAGTGGAAGAGTGAGGTAACAACAATTATTGCTCCGATACCATGTTAGAATTTAAGAATAAAGAGTGAGAAAATGTGGAAGAACTGAAGAGAATAAACAAGAGTAGAGAGAGAATGGAGATGAAAAGAATAATTCTCATTAATTATTTTCAACTTACATGTATAACTTAAAAAGATACAACAACAAAAAATTTTAAAACTCAAAACTACTCAAAACTAGTTCAAGTACAACTTATTAATGCTTCAGACAGATTGACAAGACAATGACTGTGCGCAGACTCTAACGACTCTTTTTTAGTCTCAGTACGCATGTTACAGTAAATCACCTCACCGTGCGTTGACTGGGTGATTCACCTCTTCTCGTCTTGACTGGGTGATTCACCTCACCGCATCTTGACTAAATGATTCACCTCACCATGTTTTGGCTTGATGCTTACTTTTCTACGACTTTCTGAACTTAAGCTTTTTATTTAAATACTTGTGCCTATAATTTTTGGAATATGTTGATACTATTACATTTTTGTTTTCTAATATGTTAACAATGAAAACAAATGTAAAAGATTAAAGGGTCAATTTGACGCAAAACCAATAATAGACCCAATATTAGGATCCTAACAATTGGAGAATATAATTAAAAATTTTACAACAATATAGCACACATATGTCTCTTGTACCCTCCTCACTCACACTCTCTCTCTCATCCTTTTTTTATTTAAATTCCACCCTATTCCATTTTTTGCATATAAAACATACAAAATAATAAAATCACAAAAATTTACCTAAAAAATATAATTTTTTATGAATATAACATGAATAAAATTATTTAAAATGGATTAATATTTTTAAAAAGTGAATAGTAAATTAGATTAGTGACATAAACTCTAATACCTAAATTCTAAACCGAAAATTCAAACCCTAAACCAAAAAATAAACCCTAAACACAAAATATAAACTCTAAACAAAAAAATAAGCCCTAAACAAAAAATATAAACCTAAACACAAAAATATAAACCCTAAACACAAAATATTAACTTCAAACACAAAATATAGACCTTAAACACAAAATGTAGACGCTAAACACAAAAATATAAACCCTAAACACAAAAATATAAACCTTAAACACAAAAATATAAACCCTAAACACAAAATATAAACTCTAAACACAAAATTATTAACCCTAAACCCAAAATATCAATCCTAAACATAATATATAAACCCTAAACTCAAAAGTATAAATCCTTAACCTAAAATATAAACCCTAAACACAAAATATAAACCCTAAACACAAAATATAAACCCTAAAAAGTATAAATCCTAAATTAAAAATATATTTCAGTAGTCTGACCAGGGGTGTCAATGCGGGTTGCCGACTGCGGTCGTTGCTTAATTTGCTCTATTGTGGGGCGGTTTTAGGCTACACATTTTTAGGAAAAAAATGGGCGTTGCGGGTTGAGCCCACACAGACAGCGGGTTTTTATGGATAAACTTGCACGGTCAGCAGACATGACCGCGATATAGTAAAAAAAATTAAGTATAATTATATCACTTGACGACTTGAGACCTAAGAAACTAAGTCGGCTATATAAGTTACAATCACCATCGTTCCTAAAGGCTAAAAGTCTAAAACCCTAAGAAAAAATCAACACAAACAATACTTGCGTCACATTTACGTAAAGGTCAGCTCTCAATTTTTTTGGCTTGTGACTTATATTTCCTTGCGCTTGACAATCATATAGGAGATATATGCTTAGACTAGTTTATCTCCTTTTTGTCTTTCAATATGTCTCCTGAATTATCATCACTCACATAGATAATATTTCCATTCATAAAATAATATGAACTAAATAGTGATAACACTCGAATTTACACCAGTTAACAAGGTTTCACCACTTGTTTTATAGCGTTTTCGAGTGGTTTTTGGTATATTTGATGTCCTTTCAAGGAATTGCAGGGAATTTGTTTCTTTTTTATATATAGTGATGATTTCTCAATTCTCATTATAAAAATTGTTAGATATTATATTAATGCATAGTTTAATGTAAGTTAATATTATTATACATCAAATTTTGATGAGAAAATTAAAGTAAAACATTTTGTCGGTTTGCATAGTTTAATGTCTGCGGACATCCCGCAAAACCCGCAGGTATTAAGTGCGACGGGTTAGGGTTATGATATTTAGAACCGCGGCTTTATGCGGGCCGATCCGCCATAACCCGCAAACAAAACAGCTTACAACGGGGTAGTTTAAATGGGGCGGGTTCACCCGTATTGACATCCCTAAGTCTGACTACCTGAAGTGAATAGTTTGACTATTATAGAAAGGGAGGTGAAAAAAATGAGCGAGTGAGAGACAGAACGAATGAGAGAGAGTGAGAGAGAAAGCCCAAGGATAAAGAAGGATTATGAAAAACTACCAGCAACACCTATACTATAAGAGTTTTAAAATACTAATTATAAGTGTAATTGTTGTTTTTTT
>OVBE01006083.1:0-20479 GCA_900406425.1 Iberis pinnata
TATTCCTAAAAGAATGATAACAGATAATATATTAATAGCTCATGAACTTCTACATAGCTTACGAGTTAGAAAGCGTATCTCTAGTTCTTTTATGGCAATTAAAACAGACATTACTAAAGCTTATGATAGATTAGAATGAGAATTTTTAGAAACTGTTATGTCTTCTATGGGTTTCCATCCTCTTTGGATAAGTTGGATTATGTATTGTGTCAAGTCTGTTACATATTCTATTCTTATTAATGGTTCAGCTAAGGACTACTTTCAACCTCAGAGAGGTTTAAGACAAGGGGACCCATTGTCCCCTTATTTGTTTATTTTATGTTCTGAAATACTAAGTTATTTACTCCAAAAAGCAGACGCTGATCATAAATTGAGAGGTATTAGGCTTAGTGTTAAGGGTCCTTCTATTAATCATCTGCTCTTTGCAGATGATTCAATGTTTTTCAGTCAAGCTAACTTGTCCTCTGCTCTAGCCCTTAAGGATTTGTTATCAACTTATGAGTCAATTTCAGGTCAAAAGATTAACTTACAGAAATCTTCAATTACTTTTGGTAAGAGGGTGTGTTCTGCAATGAAAACAAGGATAAGGAACATCCTTAATATTCACAATGTAGGGGATTATAGTAAGTATTTGGGTTTACCTTCTCAGTTTGGCAGGAATAAGATAGATTTGTTTCAATATATAGTCCATAAGATTAGGGAGAGAACACAGAGCTGGAGTAATAAATTTTTATCTTTGGCTGGCAAAGAAATTTTATTGAAATCAATTGGAACAGCAATGCCAATTTATTCTATGTCCTGTTTTCAACTTCCTAAGGGTATATGTGAAGGTATAGATAAAGTTCTAGCACAATTTTGGTGGAGTTCATCTCATAATCAGTCTGCCATGCATTGGTTGACATGGGACAAGGTTTGTATTCCTAAAACAGAGGGGGGTTTAGGATTTAAAGATATTGCTCTTTTTAATCAGGCTTTATTAGCCAAGCAATGCTGGAGGTTAATTAAGTATCCAGACTCCCTTTTAGCTAGGATTTTAAAATCAAGATACCATCCTAAGTTGAGTATTTTACAGGCTAATGTGGGATCACAACCATCTTATGGTTGGAAGTCTATTTTAGCTGGTAGAGACTTACTTACTAAGGGTCTTAGAGTCTTAATAGGAAGAGGGGAAAATTCTAATGTCTGGTTTGATAACTGGCTGCCTATTCATCCTCCCAGGCCTCCTAAAAAGAAAAATTATGAAGCAGGTCAGATTTTTAGGATATCACAACTAATTCATCCACTTACTGGATTATGGGATGTGGATAAGGTGAAAAAATACATATGTGAACTAGATGTACCACTTGTTCTATCTATTAAATTACCAAAAGAAGATTGCCCTGATGCTCTCGGTTGGCATTATACATCTAATGGGGACTATTCAGTTAAGACAGGTTATTGGTTAGGTTTACAATTAGATGGAACTCATAATTTAATTAACCAAAATCCTGTAACTCACACTTTACAAACGCAACTCTGGAAACTTAATGTACCTCCTAAACTAAAACATTTTTTGTGGAAAATTACTTCAAAGACTTTACCTGTTAGAGCTGAATTAACTCGTAGGTGTGTCACTAATGAGGCTCATTGTCCTAAATGTAATCAGTTAGAAACTTTATCACATCTTTTCTTTGAATGTACAGAAACAAGTATGATTTGGAATTCAATTAATTCAGCTTCTTTGGATTTATTAGATCCTTATATCTCGTTGGAAGATAAGTTATTACATCTGTTAGATTGGAATCCTTTATCTTTTACTCCAAATCACACTAATTTACCTATTTTCATACTTTGGCAATTATGGAAATCTAGAAACAGAATGCTATTTCAAAATAAATTTGATGCTTGGTCTAGTATTGCTCAACTTGCAGGTAAGGAGACAGAAGANGACAGAAGAATGGAATGAAGTTCATGTGTCTGCTACCTCTTCACCTTCGGCTTCAACAACACGAATACAACAACACCAGGTCTCATCTTCAGGTTGGACCAGACCTGCACCATCTTGGATAAAAGTCAATTATGATGCTGGCTTCAGAGGTTCAACTTCTAAGGCAACAGCTGGTTGGTTGTTTCGAGACTCTAATGGAGTGTATAAAGGAGGTGGATTTGCAGCAGGTTTTCAGGTTCATAATAGTCTAGAAGCTGAGATTCAAGCCTTGATTCTTACAATGCAACAAGCATGGTTGAAAGGATTTAAATGGGTTTGTTTTGAAGGAGATAATCAAGTTCTCAACAATCTTCTTAATGGTTCACAAATCTCTTTCATATTGGCAAATTGGATTAGAGATGTTATATGGTGGTCATCAAAATTTGAGGAGGTTTCATTCCAATGGATACCAAGAAGACAAAATAGATGTGCTGATTTTATGGCACAAACACAACTTACTTCTTCTTTTTCTTTCACTAATTTAAACACCCCTAATCCATCTCTTTTATCATTGTTATGTAAAGACAATATTTTACAACACTAATAATAGTATTTTGCTGTGAAAAAAAAAAAAAAAAAAATTTCAACCTATTCTTCTCCCCTAAAGCATGCGATTGCGATTATGAGGAACCATTGTTCTGCAACTTTGATCCAAGGTAGATTTGCTTCCTTCTTCTCGATTTCTCCATGATTCTTATTGTTAGTCCATTTGCAAAGATGACTCGTGAATTCTAATCTCTCATTCTCTTTCTCGGAGTCGCAGGTAAGCATTACAGACTTTATAGACGTTTCTTCTTACTTTTGAATCTCCTTTTCTTCATTAATGGAATTTTTTCTTTTGAATGATTCAGCTCTTCTCTCTCTTTTACCGTGTTCAGAATTTTTCTTTGTTTGTTTCTAATGCTCTCTAGAATAAGAATCTCAGTTGTGATGTGCACTAAATTAATAGTTCTTGTTTGGACATAGTGAACTAAACGGATGTGTCTTAACGATTGTAGAATTGTAATGTTTTTGGGTTGCTTGTCTGGTTCTGACTTAATCTCAACTCTTCTGCAACAGAATATATAGAAGAAAGACAGAACATGCAGTCTATTGTTTGTTTTATGGTTTTATTTCTATGCTAATGGTTGCTTGGGAATTTATTTCTATAAGGTCCTCTTCTGACTCTTGTTTGAATTTTTTGTCATGGGAATGTGGTGATAATCGTTTCACTCATGCTTGAATTTTTCTTCTTGGGAATGTGGTGATAATCATTTTGTAATTCATTCTTGATCAAATATTTTACATATGTCCATTTCACATTCCATATACAAAGAAAATGTTAAAAGTTTTCAACTGATTTTAGAGTTTTGATTGATTCTGAATTCAACTGCAAGGATAGTCTGTTGTTTTATAACATTATAATTGTTGTTTTTGGTCTCTAGTAGTGCCTCTCCAACTCAACAACGTAGAAAGATTGATCAGTTTAGATTTCAATTGGCTAATACCAAGTTAGTGTCCTTTTGTTTCATGTCTTTTATATTTGTTTTAAGTAAATTGAGATTTTAGAATTTGTTGCTGGTTAGATTAGGACTAGTTAGGATTGGTTTCTGGTTAGATTTGGATTAAGTTTAAGTTTCAATTTCTGTGTTTTTATGTTACTTTGAATGATAATATGTTCTTGTCTTATGATATATGATGTTTCAGTCTAGCTTATGTGTTTCAAAGTTATTGTATTATGTGTTTATTCAGAAGAAAAATGCAGAAGCAAGAAGAAGTAGAAGCAAGAAGCAAGAAGAAGTAGAAGTAGAAGAAGAAGAGTAGTGCAGAAGCGTAATTCATAAGAAGAAGAAGTAGAAGAAGAATGCAGAAGAGAAGTTATGTTACTTTGAAGGTATGTTACATGATCATTGTCAAATTAGAATGAAGATTATAGATGTGAATGAGAATTTAGAGTGATGAGTGTAGGTTTGCATATTGTAGAATGTGGATTTAGAATGTGATTGTAGGCTTGGATTTGTTTACAAACAATGTTATATGTGATTGCTTATTTAAGCACCTCTAATGGACACACATTTTGTTTTTCTACAAACATGGATCCTTAGAATAAAATTTAAATGCAAAAAATAGCAAATACAATTTTAAGCACCCTATTAAGCATCCCACCAATGGAGATGCTCTAATGAATTATTTATTTATTTGTAATGTCACAAAAACTAACATTTTTTTTGAAGTTGTATGACTCCTAAAAAGCAACTCCCATTTGGGCTGAGAACTATCATTCTACAGTGGCTTTAGAGCAAAGTTTGGATCAACTATCAGCACGTGGCACTTTATCCTTCAAATAATATCTTCCTCCATTACTATTCATCGCCTCCTACAGTACTACTCACGGTTGTTGATACTTTTTTCCATCGCCTGTCCATCTAGTTCCAGCTTGTTTTTTTGTTTCACCGGTCGTTCATCCCATAATAGCTCAATCATGTCCGATGATCTTAGTGGAAGAGTTCGTCATCTCTCTTTTGAAGCAGGTGAAGAACCCTTGAACTCGCAGACATTCCTAAATATAGCTCCGTCGTAACGCAACTATCTGAGTATTATTGGTAAACTTCTCAACCCAGCTAGGCAAATCATGTCATATCTCATCTTTGATTTACATAGGAAGTAGCAGCTCTGCGGCCATGTTCGAGGCATCGCCCAACAAGCCGGTTACTCCACCACCGAGACTAGCGTTTAAGAACATACGTCTGTCTTCTGATAGTCCTGCCGCACATATGGCTGATAAGCCCAGAAGCGTGAAAGCTCAAAGAGCTCAAAGAAGAAAAGCTTTAAACTTTTATTAATTGAAAACTTGTCTTTACATAATGACTAGCACAAACATTATATAGTGTGTGACCTCTAATGAAAGCCCTAGACAGCTGTAACATTTGCAGAATCAAAAAGCACAAATATCCAAGACTGCATAACGGTTGTTTTGGCTAATTTGATGAGGTGTATAATCATGCCTTTGTGATGTCTTTTGTCTGTTGTTGCAGGTTGATGCGCAGGAGCTTGTAAAGACTTCATTTGTCTTCATTACAAGGTTGTTGGGCTTATCTTCAGGAGCATTGGGCTTTGTAGTTTTTAAGCCCAAACGAGTGTGCTTTAGTTGTGAAACTTCTGATGCAGCAAGAGGGTCTTCTTCTTGAGTTTGAATGTTGCTGATAAAGCGTCGAGCTATTCAACGTCTCTCCCTCTAAGCCACTACGATTGGAGTTTCTAATCGTCGGAGAGTGCCTTGCATGAACAGTTGAGTGGAGTGCCGAGCCGGAGAAGATCCTCACGGAGCCGAAGTCACCAAATTTTAATGTTTAGTTTCAATTTTTTTTTTTTTTTTTTTTTGTAANATGACGAATTATAGCTATATCTGCCAACTTTTGTCTTCTAATTTTCGGGCTTTGTATTATTCAATCATTGTGTGATAAAATTTCCGATGACAAAAAAGGAGAGTATTTTTAATTAGTGGATGATCCAAATTGTTGTCATCTTACTAGTTTTAGAATAAATATATATATAGTCATAAGACCATTTAGTTTCATAATTATAACAACAAAATAAACTACACGTATATTATTATGAAATATATATTTAAAAAATTTGGACCACTTACATGAACCTTAAGTAGTTGATATAAACAACCTCCAAGACGGAATCTTTTGTAAGGTCAATGCATATGGAGAATCATAACTTTGCACATGCTAATTATTAATTAACATGCAACATCTATTAGAACATTAAAAAGAAAATAAGAAATATTTAAGAGAGGATCTTATGTAAAAATGGACGAGATTTGCATACAGCTTGCAGTGGAATCGCTTTGGGTACTGTAATTGTATTCCCAATTCCTTCCTTCATATCCACTTTCTCATTTCCAACTCTTTCCCACTCAAAACATTGTATCAACGACCCGAGAGCAAGCCTCACGATCCGCTGGGCCAAACCCGACCCAGGACATGCCCTTCTCCCTAATCCAAACGCCATAAGCTTTTGTGCTTCCCCTTCTTTCTCAAACCGCTCTGGAATAAACTTATCCGGATCATCCCACATGTTTGGATCCCTGTGTATGGCCCATGCATTCACCAATAACGTTGTGCCACATGGCATATCATAGGACCCCACTTTGCAATTCTCTGATGCCATGTGTGGGACCAGCAATGGTGTTGTTGGGTGTAACCTGAGGCTCTCGAGGACGATGTTGTTGAGATATGGTAAGTCGATGAGATCAGATTCTTCGATAAGCCGGTCTAAACCAACTTGTTTATCTATTTCGTTTCGTGCTTTGCACAATACGTCTGGATGGTTAAGTAAATTGGAAAGTGCCCATTCTATCGTGGCGGATGATGTGTTAGTCCCTGCTAGTACCATTATCTACATTTAGAATTAAATAATTCTATTTTAGTAACAATTCGACTTAGTATATATATATAATAAGAAACTTAAAACAAAAGATAAAGGAATTAATTAGAAAGTAAACCAGCATGATGCCTTTGATGATTTGATCGGTGTAATATTGAGTATCAGATTTTTGGAGGGCAAGCAAATGATCGATCATTGTATCACCAGGTTCTTGTTGTCCACGTTTATCGTCGATAAGACCTTGTAAAAACTTATCTGTGTCCTCTCCTAACTTTTTAACTCTATTCTCGTAACTTGAGAAGAGTCTTAAGACAGGAACGTAGTCAACGGCGTTGCTTGAACCTAAGTTGTCCCCAATATTTGCTATCAACTTACGGACACGCTTTGCTTCTTCTTCATCGGATGTTTCTTCGCCGTAGTATCGTTTCCCAGTCATCATTCTCATTATGTTATTAAATGTCAAGTCCATAAGCATTGGTTTCATTTCCACCACTGCGTTTTCGGTTCCTAGAGTTTAATTAAGTAATCAAATAATTAATGAGGAAATTAATACTAAACAATGAATGCGATATTTGTTTTTTTTTTTTGGGTTGTTAAATTTTCATATCATCCACATGTTTTCTTATTGCACATACTATTCTTATATGTTATTGGTGAATATAACACTTTACTAAATAAATAAAAAATTGACTATAAAACTTTATATAACCTGTAGCACGGAAGAGGCGGCTTACGAGGCGGCGTACTTCGTCGGTACGGACTGAGAGGAAGCAGTTAAGACGGTTGGTGGAGAAGATCTCGATAGCGCAGAGACGACGGAGGTTGCGCCAGTGATCACCGTAAGGCGAAGAGAACATGTTTGTGTTGTTGTACCCAACGTATTTGCCGATGATCATAAGAGGTCGATTAGCTAGAACGACGTCGTTCTTCCCGAAGCACTCCTCCACTGCAACCTTATGTGATGACACCACATAGACTAGTCGGGATCCAAGTCGGAGGGACATCACGCCGCCGTAGCCATCGATTGACCTGGACAAGGAGCGGAAGGTGCGCTGGATGGGCGGCTTCAGGAGGCGGAGGTGGCCTATCACCGGCAACCATCCCGGTGGAGAAGGTGGAAGATTCTGCTTGTTGAGTTTCAAGAACTTGAGGGATAGAATCAAGAAGATGAGAGAGAAAATGGAGTAGAGAATAAAGACCATGTAGTTTTCTTCCATTTTTTTTTTGTTCTCTTCTTTGTTTTCTTTCTCTCTTTAGTGAATTTTGTTACATGAAGTGTTAAATAATCAAAAAGTAGTTCTATTTTTAAAAAAATTGGCACATTGGGAACGAGGACTGACGAATAAGAAATCAGGATTGTGATGAGACGAGAGCAAGTCAGATGTATTATGTATTGACAGAATAATATCCTAGACATTATCATTTATAAAATATATATATATATCCTAGACATTATTGTAACATATTCCATTATTACAAAACTCTATGATAAAACAAGAGTTTTTTTTGTTAGCTAATAATTTGAATGTGGAATATGTTAAGTAATGATGTTTTTATTCTTTGTATTTGGGTAGTTAGACCATTTTCATCCATATATTTAAGGAGTATCTTAGTGAGTTTCTAGCATTAAACTGATTAAAATTAAAACGAAAAAATTATCTTAATCAAAGAATTTTTGCATGATTAAAAATCGCATATGTGTTAAACGTTCATTTGGTTTATTTTTTTTTTTTCCCCTCAATTTTCACTTTCTCTCATGGCGATTTTCTTCTGCGATTTCTTCTTCCTCGTCACCGCTGATTGCTTTTCCTTCCCGATGGAGCTCTAAGGAAAAATCGATGATTCTTCTTCTCTTTTGTTTGTTTGTTTTCCCTCTGATTGCATATAATTTCATATTGATTTGCGATTTGGTGAATGATAGTCGTTAATTGATCAATTTGGTTGCTATTGTTTCTTGGTTTCGGGGGACTTTGCTTGTTAAGCTTAGTTGTTGTACATAGAGATCGACTTCTTGTTCCTTTCATTTCAAGATTATGCAATCATAATCGATAATGATGATGTTTTTTTCTCATTGTGGGCTAGATAGATTCATAAGCTTACTCTTTTGTTTTCTGAATTATACTGCAAAAATAGGATTAACTATTGTTTTTGAGACTGATGGTCATCATACAAAGGAAGTTAATGTTATGAGAGGCAAATGGCGAAGTTCAAATTTTCGCATGGTAACTACCAAGGAGAAGGTCCTGTCCAATGCAACCACAAACCAGATATTTTCTAGTTTCAACTTAATTCGTAATTGGTAAAATTATGAAACTTGATAGAGTTAGGAAAATTGATTGCAATGCTTGGTAGTTGTGATGTTTGTTTGCAACTTGATTGAGTTAAATGGTTTCTAGCATTAAACTTAACCACCAACCATAACCACCAAATACCTTAATTAACATTCTTGTATAAAACATCTACTTCAACCTTCTTAAAAAAACACAACTTAAACCACCATGAATCCACTATCTCAATCTTCCATGAATCAACTTAACATACAACAACCATTCATGAGACTTCTTAACAATCAAATGAGAGATGTTCATCTGGAGGTAGATGAAGATATGTCTCCTCCAAGAGTAGAAAGAAGAAAATGGATTCCAATAGAGGACATTGTCTTATGCAGTGCTTGGTTAAACACAAGCAAATATGTTGTAACTTTAAATGAGCAGAAACTCAATACGTTTTGGAAATGTATTGCTGTTTATTTTAATGCATCTCCTTTGCTAGCTGGGTTTCAAAACATAGAGCCTGGACATTGCAAACAAAGATGGCAGAAGATCAATGAAGGTGTTTGCAAGTTTTTAAGATCTTATGAGAGTGCTACAAGACAGAAGAGTAGTGGAAAAAATGATGATGATGTTCAGAAGCTTGCATATGCCATATACCCCTGATATTACTCGGTTTTAATGCATAATAGTGGGTATTTATGTCTGTTATTCTGCATTATTCCGAGCGTTTTCATTGCATATTTGGTAGATTTTTAGGATTCTAAGTGTTCGGGTCGAGTAGGAGCAAAACGAAGTATTTCAGGAGATTTCAGAAGAATTCAAAGATGCTGACAAAATGCACGATCGGGCAAGTGATATGCCCAATCGGGAAAATGTTCCTGGAAAATTCCGAAGAAAGAGATCGATCGAGCAAGTGAAAGATAGTCGAGCAACAACATGAACTACCCGATCGGGCAACCATGTGCTCGATCGGGCACTTCTCCCGAGAAAAAGAAGAAGTATTCCAAAATCGTAACCAAGTCCTTAAGCTTATCAAAATTTTCCATATTTATTATTTTACTTTTTAGCTTATAAATACATTGTGTTTTAGGTTTTTAGAACCAAGCTTTATTTTATTTATGAGAGAATTAATGAGGGAGAGGAAATTCAACATGTATTTGGAGAAGATTTCTGAACACTTTTATAATATCTTTATTTGTTTTACTATGTGTTCTATAATGATTTTGATTTGTGATTGCATGTCAATGTCTGAGTCGTTTCATAGTTAGGTTTTAGGGTATCCCAGGAAAATCAAGGTTTGATTGTTATATTTGTCATAAGGGGATAATGATTGTTAGGTTCTTAGTCTACACTTGTTATTAATGCATGAATTAGATTGGTCATCTAGTTTATTGATATTAGACTAATAAACGCAAAGAGATTTGGTTTAAAAGTTGGATCTAGTCTAGAGGAATAATTGTTCTTGCTTGCGAGAGTATTGTCTTGAATGCTTATGAACAATTGAATCTGATCTTTATTGCATGATTGAATTATTTAAAAGACGGCGAGAGTTTGTCTATGATAATTTGAGCATAGGGTTTAATACTCCGTGAGGAGATTATTCCATTATTGTTTTTCATGTTGAGAACTATTTTCAAAGAACATCCCTAAATGATAAATTGACTTTCAATCCTGACTACATGTGGTTTCCCTGATGCATGACGCTTTTAATTAATAGTTTTAAACCGTTTTAATTTACCGTTTTGATCACTATCAATCTTATTATTCCTGCTTTAGCATGATTTGAATTGAAACTGAATCGTGTACTGTCTGGTCTCTGTGGATTCGTTACCTTTTAATATGCTACATTGAACTGTTCTCTGCAATAATAGTTTAAGATTAAATTCTAGACCTATCAGAATTTTGGCGCCGTTGTCGGGGACCAATACTGTCTTTTAAAGTTTTTTATTAGAATCTCATCTAAAGTTTTATTTTTCAGTATTAATCTCGTTCTTTTCTGCTTGTTTTTGTTTTACAGGTGTATGATCAGAAGATCTGACAAATCTTCTGAATTGCTAAGCCTCAGTAACTCGGAACTTTCTAAGATAGAATGCTCAAACCGGAAAGCTAAGAAAGACGCAAGCTCACCCAATTCGATGGCTGGGAATGTTGATCAAATTATTCCGGGTGGACCCCAAGGTCAAAACCCTCCACCCGCTCTTGGACTCAATCAACTCATTAACCAAGCTCCACCGGAAAATCGAAATCCTCAGAATGCTCAGAACATAGATGCAAGGAACTTTGTCTTGTATGGAGATTCGGAGAGAGTTCATATGCTCAATGCTCAGAACCCACCTCTAGTTGTTTCTTACAACAATCCTCAAGCATACTATGCTAACAGGAATCCCATCCAACCCCCTAAACCTCAGCGAAGGGAATACCAATTCCCTATCCAGCTAGTTCAGATGATCCGTAACCACCAATTCAGTTGTTTACCAAGTGAGCACCCAATGGATCATATTGACGTTTTTGAGGATATATGCAGCACCATTAAACTCAATGGAGTGACCAGCGATTTCATGCACTGCAGTTTGTTCCGTCACTCTTTAGCTGAAATAGCACTTCGCTGGTTGAAGTCTCTACCTGCATGATCCATAGTAACCTGGGATGATTGCAAAGCTAGGTTCATCAATAAGTTCTTTACTACCACCAGGACTAATACTTTAAGGAACAAGATCTCTGCCTTTGCACAAACTTCTGTGGAATCATTCTATGAATCTTGGGAATGATTCAAATAGCTGCTTCGTGATTTTCCATACCACGATTTCTCAGATGTAAGTCTCATTAATACCTTTTATAAAGGAATTGAACAGAAGTATCAGTTTTCATTAGATACAGCAAGCGATGGAGATTTTATGCAGAAACCTGTTCCAGATGTCTATCGTCTAATAGAGAATCTAGCAGCCAGTAATAGCAATCGTTGCCATGAGTTTGATCGCCGAACAAAAATTCATGTATTAGTTGCTAACTCGGAACTCTCAGAGTTGAAAGGAGAATTCTCAGAGATGAAAGGACTAATCACTCAACTTCTAAAAGGTCAAAATCAGAAACAAGTTAGTACTGTAGAAGATTATGAAGTTGATTGCTTTGCAGTTCAAGAGTAGAATACTGGTGGAGTTGAGAAGGAAGTTAGTTACATCAATGCTCAAGGTCAAAGGGTGTACAATCAAAGGTATAATCAAGGCTTTAACAAAACTCATCCTAACCTATCTTGGAGAAGTACCAATGTTGAAAACCTCCAAGATCAACATTATCCACTGTAACAAAAGCCCTTTGTGCAGAATTCTAATTAAGGCGGTTTTTCACAAACCTCTCAGCCTGTATTCCAACAAGCTCAACCTCAACCAAGTAATTTAGTTGAGATCATGTTTAAGCAACTTCTGGAAGAACAACAACAGTTCCAAACAATGATCCAAGGAGAGGTGAAAGAATTGAATCAAAAGTTTGAAGCACTATCAACTCATGTAAAGCATTTGGATGTACAAGTTGCTCAGACCCCTGAAGCATTAAAAAGACAAGCTGGTGTCTTTTTGGGGAAATCTGAAGAGAATCCAAAGGGGTATTGCAAGAATCTGGTTGGTGATTTAGAAGAAGAAGCTGGGAATTTGGGAAAAGATGCAGATTTTGAAAAGATGGAAAAAGATGCAGAGACATCCGCCCGATCGATCAAAACGATTCCAGCGAAAATGATCGATCGGGTACTTTCAGCCCAATCGCGCAACCAATTAAATTTCTAGGAAAATTTGATCAATCGGGCACATCACTTGCCCGATCAATCACTAAAGTCAGCCATAAAACAGAGGAATATGCCCGATCGGGCACTACTTGCCCGATCGGGCACTACTTGCCCGATCTAGCAAACGAGCCTGGAACCAAAAACTCCTCTAGCTGCTTATAAGCCGAGAAATCCTTATCCAGTACACCCTACAAAGCCCATATCAGAGTTTGAAGATGGTGAGATGATTGGGAAACCACCTAATCCACTTAGGAAGTTTCATAAGATACAAGATCCAGAGGAATTCTTAGTTCCTTCTTCAATCAATGGAGTGGAATTCACATATTCTCTTTGTGATACTGGAGCGAATGTGAGCGTGATGTCCATGACTGTTGCAGGACGATTGGGACTTTCAGGTTTCAAACCATCTCACATGACTTTTACACTTGCTAATGATTTTACTGTCTCTTCCAGTGGCTTTGTCTCGGATCTGTTGGTACAAGTTAGAAATTGCTTAGTTCCGGTTGATTTCCACATCTTGGAGATGAATGAGCATCCACATGAACCTTTGATTCTTGGGAGACCCTTTCTTGCAACCGTAGGAGCTGTTGTTGATTTACCAAATCGACGAATATCTCTGAAAAAACATCAAGAAACGGGTTTTCTATCTAGTGATTCCTTCAAAAGGGATCTTTAGGCTAACTGTAGTAAAAGAGGAGGAGATGCAGAATGGAGTTCATATTGAACCGGATCCTAAATGTGTAGTTGTTGAAGTCTTACACAAAGAGCCTTCAATCTCAACAAGGAGTGGAAATCCCAAAATTAAGGAGAAGGTGAAAGTATCCAAAGCAAGTAAAGAAAGAATCTCAAATAGCTTTGAAACAAAGGGTTCTCAAAGCCCTTCTCGAAGTTTAAAGTCTTGCTCACCCCGGAGTTCAAAGAAAAAGGGATTGGGATTGCAAAGGATGTGATGGGGAAGGTTCTGAAGCTGAAGATATTTGGATTTGGAGCTTGTTATGGAACATCGCTGGATGTTGATTCCATTACCACTTAGAGGTAAGTACCATCAAGCTAAGTGACATTAAACAAAGCGCTGAGTGGGAGGCAACCCACTATATTTAGAGTCTAGTTTAGTTGTTTTTCAATTTTGAGTAAGTCCTAACTTACTTATGTTTAGTTTTGAGTTTCAAAGTGTTTCAAGTTATTACTAGTAAATATTTTTTAAGACGTTCCGGGTTATCTCTTGTCTAATCTCATTCTCATTTTTTCACTTGAATTGTTGGCTATCTGAATGGTTTCTTTCTTGATTCTTTTTAATTCTAATTAGTATTGCTTAGATCATTGCTCACCATTCACCATCATTCTTGTGTTTTGATTTGAGTTTATTTTAGATTCATGATTGATTAGTTTTTCTCATTAAGTAATTCTTGATTCTTGATAATTATAATTATCACTGCTTGATCATTGCTCTTTACTTACCAATTGATTATGTGATGCTGGACAGATTGCTGATAACTGTTTTGAATGATGCCTCTTATATATGATTCTTGCTGATTTTTGATTAGTATTGCTCGATCATAGTGCCTTAATGGTTTCTCTACAACTGATTCTTGTTAGTTTTTAAGCTATCATTGCTCAAATCATTGTTCAACCATTACTTACACTTCTCTTGAGTGTTTGTTCTTTTTGCATGCATTACACTATGGCAAAGGAGTTCAGAACAGATTGGGGAGCAACTTCACCTTTAGTAAACCTCTTTCCCTTGAACACTCTTATAGTATTATCTACTTTCATCCATTATAGATTTTACTATTGATCCTGGTTACTTCTATACCTTTTCTTGGATTTATTTTCACAACGGGACGGTGTGAAGTAAGTCTGGGGGAGTGTGTAATGATGCTAACCATGTTTTGATGTTTTGTCTTTTTGGTGAAATTTTTCAAAATTTTTGTTTTTAATCTAGTTGAGTCTATCGAGTCGAAGGAACCATGATCAAAATCAATGATGATAAATATCCAAGTGTGGGTATGGTTTTCACTTTCCTTAGATTACTAACTTAGATAATTTGCTGAGATTAGGATTGGACCCCATTGCTGATTGATTTGTTTCTGAAAGTTCTGTTCTTTTGAGTTATTGATGAATTGATGCTAGCTCTACCATGATAGGACTTAATTTAAATCTGAATTATTCTTGCTTATGGTGTTGATTTACTATGAGAATTAGGTACTTTGCTCTTCAGTGTTCTGTAAAACCGACAAGTTCTTCCAGTACAATCCAAGTCCTTTCTCTCTCTCCCTTCAGAAAAAATATATATAAAAACTTGTAGAAAAAGTGTTGAAAGCGTGAACTAGAAGTCCATAATCATTGCCGGGCTGCTAATCAAAAAGCAGTAAGGAAAGAAAAACGCAGAAAAGTCAGAATCTTTATAAAAAAAATATAAATGCAGAAAAGTGCGAAAAGAAAGAAAAAGAAGTGAGAAAGGGGGGGGGAAAGGATCAGGACTTGAAGTCGGTTGATGCTCTGTTTGGTATGGACATTTTGATAAAAAAAAGTACTTGAGTAAATTGATTGATATACCATAGGTGAGAATGCATGTATATGAGCTTAATTTAATTTAAAGAGCTAGTTGATATTATTTAATACTTGATTGATTTGGGATTTAGAGTACGAAACAAGTTATTAGTTTAGTGGTGGTAAACAGTTCAATCTAAGTAGTTTTTTGAGATTGGTGTCTTTTGGATTTGAAATTGTGCTTATGGTTTTTGAGATTTTGTGAGTTTATGTGTGGTTCATTTCAAACCTCTTCTCCAGATTGAATCTTGCTTTACTTGAGGACAAGCAAAGATCTAAGTATGGGGGAGTTGATATTACTCGGTTTTAATGCATAATAATGGACATTTATGTCTGCTATTCTGCATTATTCCGAGCGTTTTCATTGCATATTTGGTAGATTTTTAGGATTCTAAGTGTTCAGGTCGAGTAGGAGCAAAATGAAGCATTTCAGGAGATTTCAGAAGAATTCAAAGATGCAGACAGAGCGCACGATCGGGCAGGTGATATGCCCGATCGGGCAAATGTTCCTGGAAAAGTCTGAAGAAAGAGATCGATCGAGCAAGTGAAAGATAGTAGAGCAATAACATGAACTGCTCGATCGGGCAACCATGTGCTCGATCGGGTACTTCTCCCGAGAAGAAGAAGAAGTTTTCCAAAATTGCAACCAAGCCCTCAAGCTTATCTAAATTTTTCATATTTTATTATTTTAATTTTTTAGCTTATAAATACATAGTGTTTTAGGTTTTTAGGACCAAACTTTATTTTATTTTTGAGAGAATTACTGAGGGAGAGGAATTTTAACCTGTATTTGGAGAAGATTTCTGAACCCTTTTATAATACCTCTATTTGTTTTACTATGTGTTCTATAATTATTTTGATTTGTGATTGCATGTCAATGTCTGAGTAGTTCCATAGTTAGGTTTTAGGGTTTCCCAAGGAAATCAGGGTTTAATTGTTAGATTTGTCATAAGGGGATAATAATTATTAGGTTCTTAGTCTATACTTGTTATTAATGCATGAATTAGATTGGTCATCTAGTTTATTGATATTAGACTAATAAGCGCAAAAAGATTTGGTTTAGAAGTTTGATATAGTCTAGATGAATAAGTGTTCTTGCTTGCGAGAGTATTGTCTTGAATGCTTATGAACAATTGAATCTGATCTTTATTGCATAATTGAATTATTTAAAAGACGGCGAGAGTTTTTCTATGATAAATTGAGCATAGGGTTTAATACTCCGAGATAAGATTATTCCATTATTGTCTTTCATGTTGAGAACTATTATCAAAGAAAATCTCTAAATGATAAATTGACTTTCAATCCTGACTACTTGTGGTTTCTCTGATGCCTAACGCTTTTAATTAATAGTTTTAAACCGTTTTAATTTACCGTTTTGATCACTATCAATCTTATTATTCATGCTTTAGCTTGATTTGAATTAAAACTGAATCGTGTACTGTCTGGTCTCTGTGGATTCGATACCTTTTACTATGCTACTTTGAACTGCTCTCTGCAGTCATAGTTTATGATTAAATTCTAGACCTATCAACCCCCAAGATCAGTAAGCTAATTTCAATCTTGAACATGCATGGATAGAACTTAGGCATGATCAGAAATGGTGTGCAGCTACTAATGTTGATGGAGGCTCACAGATAAGAAAGCTTGATGATGCTTCAGAAAGCTCCAATGCTTTTCCAAATGAATCATTGTCTCGTCCAGAAGGTGTAAAGGCTGCTAAGGCAATAAGCAAATGGAAGGTGAGCAAGGAAGATTCAGTTGACAGTGTGAGCAATTCTCTAATGAGTTTCCAAGCATGTGGAAAATTAAGGAAGAAGATTTAGCCATTAAGGAAATGCTTTCCAAGAATGCATTGCTTGATAGTCTCATTGCCATGAAAGGATCACTTTCTGAATCAGAATTAGTTCTGGAGGAGAAGCTAATAACTGACATGCTTGTTAATAATTATGAGCTTATGTTTTTGTTCAATATGTTTAAGTTTCTTTTCTATGTGTTTATGTTTAAGTGTTGAAGTTTCAATTTAATGTGTTTAAGTTTGTGTTCAATGCTTCAATTTCAATGTTTAAGTTTCAGTTTAATTTGTGATGTGTTCTTGTGTTTTAATGTATTAAGTTTCAGTTTTAGTGGACTTTGTGGCTCTTACAAACTGATGCACGATATCTTATCCTTATTGTATAAACTGTCACTCATTATTTGACTCAAAGGACATGAAAAAGACAATTCCTTTGTCTTATGTTTGCATCAGAGAATTATGGTTATCTTGATATTTACTTTGCTACCCTTGGTTATTTGATTTCTGAAATTAAGCATATGTAATAACATGATTTCTACATGTTCATGTACTTGCGTTCTGCATATGTTTATTTTATGTTTATTGCAGATATGAAATCCTAATTTTTCTGCTGCTTAATCCATATTTCACATGACAATAAGAAGAAGAATCGAGAAGAAGACAGAGGAATTAAGAATTCGGAAGAAAAAGAAGAAGAAATAGAAAACATGTTCTGATTTTTATTCTAAAAGCCTTTTGGTTCTTCACCAATGGAGGAACAATTTGGTTTTAGAAATTTTAAGTATCTTAAACCAAAATTAAATATAAAAAGAAATTAAAAATAAGTTAAGATACAATTGTGAGTCTACCTAATGGAGATGCTCTTATGGGGTTATTGTTTATCTTTTTGTGTGTTGGATTGTACTTTTTATTACATAATATACTGATAATAACCAAAAGAATGTACATAAAAATGGAAACAAACCAAGAATTACAACCAAAGTCTTCAAATTTTGAATATTTTAACTCAAAATTTCAGGAGACTAGAGCTCGAAACACCAGGGGAAAAAGGTGGAATACAAAGATGAAATATCTAAAACTATAAAAACCACGAACAAGTATAGAAAAGGCCAAGAAACCGAAGTTTCCCATGTTAATATATAACTAATAATTTGAATGTGGAATATGCTAAGCATCCCATAATAGTGAGGTTTCATCAATTGTATTTGGGTAGTTACAGGGTTACTGTTTATCTTTATGTGGGTTGGAATTTAGCGGTGTTCGTTTTGGATAAAGAGTCGGATAGGGCCAAATACAAGTATTTCGAGTATAGAAAATTAGTATCCAAAATATCAAAAATACGGGCCAGATAATCACGGAAGGGGTCGGGTCGAGTAGTAAAGATACATGATTATGCAAGCGTAAGAGCTTATGTTATTGACGAATTCAACAAAATATTTTGGAAATTCAAAATGCAAACCCAAAATGTGCAGCCTACCTAGTTGACAAAGGTACACCGTTTACATATAGGTCAACTACTTTATGTAGTCATATTATTTTATGTAACATGCAAACACAAGCGGTTTTTGATATTCACCCTAATAGTGGTCCTGACCCTGATGGATTCTCATGACTTTTCTATCACTCCTCTGGGATACAATTGGAGATCAAGTCATGTATGAAATCGAACAGTTCTTCTTGTCTGCCATAATGCCTTAAGACTGGAATTATACACATATATGCTTGATTCTGATAGTACAAAATCTCACTCTCATGACAAAACTAAGGCCCATTAGCCTTTGCAATATAATTTACAAAATTATTGCAAAGATTTTGGCATCGCGCTCGAAACCTTTTTTGAATATCTTGATATCTCCAAATCAGTTAGGCTTTGTCCCTAACACATAAGCTCTGATAATATACTTTTGGCGCATGAGATCATTCATTGTTTAAGCTCTAACACTTCGATATTATAAGAATTCATAGCGTTTAAGACTGATATGTTGAAAGCATTTGATAGAGTATAACGGATATTTGTTAGAGCAATGTTACAAGCCATGGGTTTCACTCAACATTGGAGATCTTGGGTAATGGCATGTATTTCCTCCACAACCTACTCCGTACTGATTACTAACCAGGGTTTTGGACTCATTTCTCCTTCACGAGGACTCTGACAAGGCGAATAAATGCCCCCCCCCCTTTGTTTGTACTATGCGCAGAGGGTCTATCTCACATCATGTCGAAAGCAGAAACTCAGGGACTCATTTCATGATTAAAAATTCATACTTAAGGCCCATAAAATTTGCATTTACTATTCGAATACGACAGTTTGCTGATTTTCAAAGCTCATCTGATTCAATTTGCAAACTTAAAATCAATTTTGGAGGAGTACATAGAGGTATTGGGCCAAAAAATAATAAGTTCGATAAATCATTTATTACTTTGGGTCCATGATTGATAAATTTTTCCGACAATATGTCAAGTCCATGTTACAAATCACCACCACAAGAGGTTGTTCATGCTATTTAGGACTTACTGAAGTTTTTACAAGCTCAAAAGTCAGGCTGTTCAACTTCATACATGATAAATTGAGAGCAAAAATGAATGGTTGGTTTGGAAAGTTTTTATCGCATCAAGGTAAGGAGACTCTCTTGATAGCAGTTGCTCTAGCTCTCCTAACCTATGAAATGTCTTGTTTTAAATTACCAAAAAATACTTGCAAATCTATTATGTCCGCGATGATAGAATTTTGGTGGAACTCAATTCTAGGGAGAAGAAAAATTTCTTGGGTAAGTTGGGATAAACTTTTTCTGTCAAAGCAACAGGGTGGAATGAACTTCATAGATTTGGAATGTTACAATAATGCTTTATTGGCAAAACAAAATTGGATGTTTCATCAAAACCAAAATAGTCTATGTGCTCAATTTTCCAAGAGCAACTAATATTCTAATTCTGATTTTATAGAATCTAATCTAGGATCCAAAGCCTCATATGCATGGAGAAGATTGCAAGCAAGGAAAAATCTTTTAATTAAGGGACTAAAACAAGGCATAGGGACCAAGTGGTTAGAAGAAGGAACCAGGTCTCTTTTGTATGAAAGTCTGTGATCTCATTACAGAAGGCTCAAGATCATTTGTTATAGTTTTGGTTTGATCCAGAAGATGTTCATAGAATTAAATCCATAAAACCAAGTGTTCAATAAGAGGATTTCTTCATATGTTCACTTTTAGTGGTTGTATCATAGTCAAGTCGGCCTATACTCTTGCTCACAAGATCAAGTTTCAAGACTTCATATCTAACCAATGTGCATAACCATGTTGATACCCCTTAAAGAACAAGCTTGGTCTATACAAGTCCCACCAAAGCTTAGAGTCAGTCCCACCAAAGCTTAGAGTCTTCTTTTGAAAAGTCTTAAACAATGTAATCCCTATCCTTGACAACCTTGCAAAAAGAAAAACCAGAGTTATCAATTCATGTGCTTTTTGCGGTCTAGACCAATAAACAGTGAAATATTGTTTATTCGCATGTACCTTTGCACGTCAGTTCTGGGCTTTCTCTGATTTTCCTCTTCCATCTGAAGGTTTCCATCAATCCTCAAGCTATCTAAACGTAGTTCATATTTTCATGGTCTTAAATAATTCAAATTATCCGTTGGTGTAGAAACCCGTATTGTTGACTAGAATTTTTTTCGAAAAATCCCGATTTTCGAAATTCAATATTCAAAAATCTTATTTTCATGTTTACTTTGAAATTTAATACCCAAAATCCGG
>OVBE01006084.1:0-20478 GCA_900406425.1 Iberis pinnata
TAATTTTACCAAAATGCCCTCTCATTTGATTAAAACTAATTTCGATTTACACTAAAAGCCAATGGCATTCTTAGTAAATATTAGATTTATTTTGCACTCTCAAAAATGTGCTCTCCCTTTAATAGTATAGATTAATGAAATGAGACATGATAGATTATTTAACTTGAAATCATTTTTTAGTCCATTGGGACATGAAAGATTTTCACCCCGGGGTTTTTGGGGTATCCAGATCCGGATCCGTGAAAATGATATCCGGATGCGGATCCGAGCTATCCGCGGATATCCGGATTCGTATCCGGATCCGAAACTAAGATTAAAAAACTGATTTTTTTAAAAAAAAATTTGATTTTTTTAAATATGAATATATTTAAAAATTTGAATTTTTTTTGAAAATGTTTTTTTTTTTTAAATATAAAACTAATCATAATATTATATTTAAATTTAATTTTTAAATAAATAAAAATATATATGTGTAAAATAATACAAATAAAAGCATTTAAANTAAAAGTGTTCTTTTTATTAAAATAACAAAATATATATTTTAAAATATATAAAAATATCATAACATGTATTAAAAAATATATATATATATATATTTTAAATATATTTAATGTATAAGTCCGGATCCTAATTCGGATCCGAATATTCGGACTTTCAAATTTTAATATCTGGATCTGGATCCGGGCTCCTCGGATATCCTAATTTTCAAAGCGGATCCGGACGGATCCCAGATTGAATCTTGGATCTCGAATAATAATTTCACCCCTATTTAAAACTACTTTAGATGAAAATAACAGATTCCAACATATCCAAATTCAAAGACTTTATTGAGTTTTGTGCGATCTTAAAATTTATTTTAGATTTTGTGGAATTTAAAATATATTATAAAAAGATAAGAAATGCATAATTTAATAAATCTTTATGGGCCTTAGTAGGCCCATCTAAACTAAATGAGAAGGTCCACAATAATTGGAAATTTCAGTTTTGCCCTTCATTTTCCTTACTTTCGCTTGTTTCCTCCGTCGGCAGCGAATCCCGACGTCACCACCGAGCACCGCTTGCGAAAATCTTGATCGTTTTATCTCAGCATTCGCTGATCTTTTGAAACTCTCTCGTCTAATCCGATGAATCAAATGCAAAGGCTTTTCTGTGTCTCTGCTCGTCGCTTATCTCCCCCAATCATACCTCCGTCGTGTTTTCTTCACCGACGGCCGTTCTCGACTTCAGATACTGATGCTTCTTCGGCATTATTATCCTCTTCGCATCAGAAGATCCATACGCCTGAAGACGGAGCTCCCAATAAAAGCCGAAGCACACCGTCAACAACCTCTTCTCTAAATGAACATGAACTTGCCAAATTCTCTGCCATTGCTGATTCCTGGTTTGTCTTGCTTGATTAAAGTTCGGATAATAGTTACATTTCTATAATGCATGGGAGGCTTTTAACTTGAGGGACTATGAAACTATCAAAAGCTTGGACAATTGAGTCTTGTTTACATCGATTATCCATTATACACAAATTTCTTCATGCAATTGAATTCTTATGTGTAAGTGGTTAGAGTATGTAAATTTAAGGTAAGAACTTTGATGATGTGATAGTTTTACTTGCTAGACTTAGTGAATGTGTTAATGGATTCTTAAATTCGACCTTTGAGGACAAAACAAGATTTTTTTGTTGCTCTGTGATCTTGTATGTAGGTGGCATTCTGAAGGACCTTTTAAACCGTTGCATCAAATGAATCCAACTCGGTTGGCTTTCATCCGCTCGACCTTATGCAGGCATTTCGGGTGCATTTCTTGTGGATTATCTTGGTTTCTTTCTATCATACTCTGTTGGATCAACTTTGTTCTTCTTCTCAGTAAGGATCCAAATTCTACAAGGCCTTTTGAAGGACTGAGACTTGTCGATGTAGGTTGTGGTGGCGGACTACTTTCTGAGGTATTACTTACATGAATTTCTGCATGCCTTAGTTAGCCTATGATTTTTCACCCATCCTTTAATTTTGTGAGATGGCTCTTCTGAGCAAGCATATAATAACGGTGGTAGTTATGAGTTTGATAATCTCTCCTTTTAGACTTGTTGGTTGAGCGTTTGAGGTTATACTTGGATTAACATTATTGTTGGATATGAAGAAGATTTGGTGATCGTTGCTTCTTGTTTTTTCTTTGAAGCCTCTAGCACGGATGGGAGCAACTGTCACAGGAATTGATGCTGTTGATAAAAATGTTAAAATTGCTCGTCTTCACGCTGTAAGGTCTCTTACTTAATTGTATCAACTAATTTTACAGATAAGTTATACATTGGCTTTACAGTTATCATGTGCATTTGTTTCCTCTATATGATGAAACACTTTTCTTGAATATCCATTTATTCGAACTCGACAGTTGAGACTTCTCAAAGTTGGTAGTTCACGTTGGCAACTTTGAGAATGCTTGGACAATAGTGAATACGTGTTTACATCACGAAACCCCTTGTCTATTTGGGCTTTATTCTTTTATGATGTCCATGCAGGATATGGATCCAGTCACTTCAACGATCGAATACCATTGTACTACAGCAGGTATCTTTTACTAATAATATGATGGTTAGTTAAAGTTACATGGAGTCTTCTGTAGAAGCTGAGTCTCTACGATCTCTTCTATGTTTAACTACTAAACAGTTATCTTTTTTTCTAGCGCAGAAAAGCTAGTGGATGAAGGGAGGACGTTTGATGCTGTTCTTGCCTTAGAGGTATTTCTTTTTGGTCTATTTACCCTTTCATTTCTAGCTTAATATTTCATTTTTATGGAAAGCTTTCTGATATATACAATTAAGGTCATCGAGCATGTAGCAAACCCTGAAGAATTCTGCAAGTCGTTGTCAGCATTGACCATACCTAACGGGGCCACCTTACTTTCTACAATTAATCGCTCTATTCGAGCATATGCATCAGCCATTGTTGCAGCAGAGTACATTCTAAATTGGGTATCTTTTGCGTCTCTCTTTAATCCATTTGCCCATACATGTGTTGTTGGTTTTACATTTGTTCTTCGTATGATAAATCACCTGCAGCTTCCTAAAGGCACACACCAGTGGTCAAGTTTTCTAACTCCTGAAGAACTTACTATGATATTGCAGCGTGCTTCAGTCGATGTAAGCCAGTTCCCTTCCCTTTCGGGAAGGCTATTATCAATCTCAATAACCTAATATTAAGCCGAACTGAAACAATACAAAATTAGTTGCCTTTCTTAGTCGTAGTGGACAAGAAGGATTGTTCATCTCTATGGGATAGCTGACTGTATACAATGTGGTATAAATGATAAACGTAAAAGTGAAACTATGGATTGCAGGTGAAAGAGATGGCTGGATTTGTATATAACCCGATAACCAGAAGATGGTTATTGTCAGATGACATTAGTGTCAATTTCATTGCTTATGGAACGAAAAGGAATGATGGCCGAGACATATAATCAATCGTTCAAAGGTGTGTTTCTCTGCAATTTTGTTTCTGGTACAACGCTAGTTTATACCTAAAAAGCTTCTAGTTATAGGTATTATATAAGTTTCTGGGGACAAGAACAGTTTGTTTGGCTAAAAGTCCAGTGTTAAAAAAAAAAAAAAATACCAACAGTTTGGAATCTTCACTCCCAAAATAACAGAGATGATCGAATTAGCAAGCCCAGATTGGTCGAAAGTCACATTCTCTCCATAATCGAGTCTTAGAAGCCCCAGGAATAGTTAGAACCAACTTAAACGCTTTTTTTCTCAGATTCCTCCATCTGAGAATAACAGAAAGACCATAGACGGTTCGGTCTTTAGATACGTTCTTTGCTTTCTTCTCCCATCTGGAAACCTAACGCAGAGATTGCACACAGTGGTTCTATCACAGTCTCCTTTAGGCTCTTCTGACAAATTCAGCAGGCGTAAACTAGTATCCTTGTTGTGCTTAGTGTTGTGGCTTGAAGAACAAATCTCCATTTAATCCTCCTCATAATCTTCAATTTCATCCCTAGGAGTCGCATTGCTTGAGGAAATCCTTCATCATCAATATGGATCTTTGTTATTACAGGTTTGTTTCTTGTGTGAGAAGCAATGTTTTGTTGAGGACCAACATCAATGTACATCAAATCCTCTAAAAAACTCCGAGGTTCAATGATGCCGCTCCACGTACGCATTTTTTGACCAATGATAGGATCCATGAGGAGAACCACAAGAGGACGAGTTCCAATCTTGTAGTAACTTGTGATTTTTTGTCTTTCCCAGCTATTTTCATTGATTTGGAACAAGACAAAACTGGACTCGAGAACCCGCATCATTTGACCATAAATCTCTATTAAGCGTGTGACAAGCAAACTCAGTCGGGGATTGGAGGTTTACAAATAACCATAAATTCTCCCTACACGAATTCAATTTCGCATCGTGAAACGAACCATGGAAACACAATTCTGAAGGGTGTTGGTACAAGGAAGACAATCTCGAGTTTGATCTTCAATGTGGATCTTTAATTTTCGTCTCTGTTGGACCAAACTTGAGATTGTCTTCTTTGTACCAACACCTTACGAAATTGTGTTTCAATGGTTCGTTTCACGATGCAAATTATATTCGTGTAGGGAGAATTTATGGTTGCTTGTAAACCTCCAATCCCTGACTGAGTTTGCTTTTCACACTTTTAATAGAGATTTATAGTCAAATGATGTGGTTTCTCAAGTTTCAGTTTTGTTTTGTTCCAGATCAATGAAAATACCATGGAATGATACTACGAGATTCGAACTCGTCCTCATGTGATTCGCCTCATAGATCATATCATTGGTCAAAAGATGCGTATGTGGAGAGACATCACTGAACCTCATAGTTTTTTAGAGGATTTGATGCAATACATTGATGCTGGTCCTCAACAAGACATTGCTTCTCACACAAGAAACAAATTTGTATTAATAAGGTCCACATTGATGATGAAGGATTTCGTAATCTCTCACTTGAAGATAAGAAAACTTTTTCGTCAGGGCAATGCGACTCCTCCTAATGAAATTGAAGATCATGAGGAGGATAAAATGGAGATTTGTTCTTCAAGCCACATCATTGATCACAACAAGGATTATGACTTGTGTTACATGTGCTCGATACTCCATGTTAATAAATGAGACGCCAATTGGTTTTATTACTCCTAAGAAAGAAGTTCGCCAAGGTGATCCTACCATATTTATATTTACTGTGTATAAAGGTTCTCTCTGCCCTATTACAACACTATATCAATTTGGGTTTGTTACACGGTTTTTTGTGTATCACGATGGAGTTCACCAATCTCACATTTACTTTTTGCTGACGACTCCCTAATATTTTGGATTGCTTCTATTCCATAATGCCTAAATCATAAATCAACTTTAACTCTATATGCCACTATATCAGGCCAAATCATAAATTATCAAATATCGGCAATTGCTTTTGGTAAAAGGGCCCAGATGAGTCATGTGACCAATTTTCTCGACTGCTGAATATTAGTGATACTTCGGGCCTAACAAAATATTTAGGTCTCCCATGTATCATCGCACGTAATATCTCATCCAAGGTTGCATATCCTGCTTATCGTATTTGCAACTGCACCTCTAGTTGATTTTCAAAACTTCTTTCGCCTGATGGAAAGGAAACATTAATCAAGGTTGTTGCTACTGCATTACCTACATATTGTATGTCATATTTTTCTCTCCTGCACAAGCTCCTTAACTAATTAACTACTATCATTCGTCAGTTTTGGTGGCTTACTGATATTACTTGGTTTTTAATGCATTTTGGTGGACGTTTATGAAAGTAATATGAATTTTACTCGGTTTATGGCTGAGTCCAAAATAGACATTGAACTCAACTATAAACCATAAGCCACGAACTGAGTGGCTTTAAATTAGGAAAGTATGCTGCTCTTTTAACTTGCTTATGGTCTAGAAGTTGTTAGTTTGCTCCTTCACAAATACTTTTAGCTATATCCTTAGTATTATCATTGTGTTTGGGAATTGAGCACATACTCACTCAAAATTCTGATATTGATAGAATTTAATCCTAAAACTATACCGCAGAGACATCACTCTAGCCAAATAAAATGGTCGAATCCACAGAGACGAGACCGCACAACTTTCAGTTCAATCTCAAATCAAGTTAAGACACAATAATAAGATGGTTGTAACAAAATTAAAAGCAATAATTAAAATAAACGATTGTAAATCAATAAACTAAAATGCCAGACATTAGGGAATTTAACAAGTATTCATGTTTAAAAGCCAAAGTTAACATGCATGATTTTCTTTGAAAAAAGTTCTTGACATGAAAGACATATATAGAATAATATTTTCTCGGAGTATTAAACCCTATGCTCGAATTATTAGAAACAAACTCTCGCTGTGTCTAACTAATTCAACCATGCATTAATATCCAGATTCAATTGTTCATAAGCATTCATGACAGTACTCTCACAAGCAAGAACACTTATTCATCTAGACTAGATTAGATGTTTAAACCAAACCTCTTTGCGTTTATAATTCTAATATCAATGAACTAGTTAGCTACTTTAATATATGCATTAAGAACAACCCTAGACTAAGAACCTAACAAATTAAATCCTTTATGATAAACCCTAACATTCAAACTTGGTTTCCCTAGGAAACCCTAAAACCTTACATGACAACTATTGAGACATTGCAAAGCATAAACAATTCAACATCAAAATAGAACATATAATCAATAAAATAAAAATAGATTTTATTGAAAAATAACAGAGTTCAGAAATCTTCTCCAAATACATGGTTCAAATTCATGTCTCTGTAAAAGCTTTAAAGTTGTAAAAGTGTTTAATAAATCCTAAGTCACAATGATTTTATAGTGTAAGAGAAAAATAATAATAAAAATAGGAAAAGTTGGATAAGCTTGAGGTCAATTTTGCAAAATATGAAAATCTTCAGATTTTTTCACTAACACAATAGACCGATGGGTTTATCTTTTATGTTTTCTTTGGTTTCTTCTAGATATATGGATCGATCGATCGATCCGTCTTGTCCTAGGCTTCATTTCTCTGAGTTGATCAATTCGAAACCGAATCAATCTTCATTCTTACTTAGCCAATTTCCATCCAAAAACGCAGAATATCATCACTTTAAGTGTAGATCAACCCGAGTACCTGTAACCTGAAAATATACAAAAACTGCAAGGAAAAAGCTTGGATAATGCATAATAGCAAACATAAATGTCCACTAAAATGCATTAAAATCGAGTAATATCAACTCTTCTAGACTTAGATCTTTGTTTATCTTCAAGTAAAGCAAGATCAAATCTGGTGAAAAGGTTTGAAAGAGACCACACAAAAACTCACAAAATCTCAGAATCCTTAAGCATAAATATCAAAACTCAATAGACACCAACCTTAAACAACCAATGCGAATGAATTGTTTACCACCACTTAACTAATAACATGCTTCCTACTAAATCTAAATCAATCAAGTCATCTCAACCAGCTCATTAAGTTCAATTAAGTATAGATGCATTCTCACCTATGGGGTATCGATCAATGTGCTCAAGTATCTCTTTTATCAAAGCGTCCACACCAAACAAAGCATCAATTGACTTATGGTCCTGATCCTTTTTCGCTCCGTTCCTCACTTATCTTTTCTTTTTCTGTTATGTATGCTCTTTTTTTATTCTTTGCATTTTCCGCGCTTTTCTTTCTTTTATGTTTTCTTCTTTTTAGCCGATTTTATGGGATGAGGAAACAGACTTCGAGGTCCGCTGTTCAATCTTTTTTCTGTATCGTTTTGTTATTATTATTCTGAAGGGAGGGAGAGAAAGGACCCGAAGCATACTTAAAGAACTTGTCGGTTTTTCAGGGAAATGAAGAGCAAGGTACCTAACTTTCAGAGTATACCAACACCACAAACAAGAGAAATAAAGTTCAAGCTAAGTCCTATCATGGTAGAGTTAGCATTGAATCATCAACAATTTAAAAGGCTCAGAACTTTCACAAGCAAATCAATCAGCAATGAGGTTTCAATCCTAAACTTAGCAGTTAAATCTAAGGGGCTATTATTCAATTAAGTTATTAAGAGATTTCAGTGGATTAGAATTTTAAAGTATTTTGATAGATTTTGTGGTAATTCATTAGAACGTAAGTGGATTTTCTTGTATTTCTTTGAATTATGTTTTGTTGGATTCTACCGGATTTTCTTTTATTTCTTTGAGGCTGATTCATATTGATTGCAGTTTATATTCAAATATTTCATGAGTACGAAAGAAAATTTTCACAACTTTTGTAAATAAGTCAACTTCTCATCGACATCGTCGATTTGATTTTTTATTTAAAAAATCTCTAATTGAAGTGGGTGATTGAATACAATTACATCAAATCAAAATCGTTGATATCAATTTTCATAAAAGAAAGGATTTTTTGCTGTCTTTTGAGAATTTTCAAAAGGAAACAAAATTATTGACATAGAAGAGAAAGATAGAGAAGGAGGAGGAAGATGACAATACGTTGCTTTTTATTTTTATTTTTGCAAAGAATACAACATAAAAAGGTTTGTATTTGTTTTGTTCATGAGTTGAGGAAGAAAATACATTAAAATACATACAAATCAGAATTCTTTAAAATACAATGGAAATTGAATAACAAGGGATTTTATTGTATTTGTGTCAAGTACACAATTGAATAACAAGAGATTTCACTCATATTTCAAAATACATTCAATTCAATTAAAATACAATATTGAATAATCCCATGTAAGCCAATAATCTAAAGAGATCAATATTGTACTCAAAATAGGTTATTAGTTATCATAGATTTTGATCATGGTTCTTTCGATTCGATAGATTCAACGATTTCTAAAACAAAAAATTTGAAAATTTTCATTACTTTGACAAAACATCCAAAATAACCGTTAGAACCGCGTTAGTACATATACCCTCTCCTAGACTTAATTTACACCGTTCCAGTGTGAAAATAAATCAGTGAGAAAGAGAAAAAAAAAGAAAAATACAAAATTCTAAAATGGAAATGAAAGTGAAATGAGTTCAAAGAGCAAAAGGAGAAAATGTTACTACAAATAGCAAAATCATCAGAAATAAACTGGTGGTGCATCGACTGCTGCAGAGTCATCAGGAGAGGGAAGATCATCTGAAGGTGAGCCGTCATCAGAATGGGGTTTAGCAAAGCTCATAGGCGCAACCTCAAAAGCATACTCTATATCCTCATCGTTGTGGTGGCGCTCGCGAGAAGGAGATCGGAAACAAGAAGGTATAAGTCTCGAGATAGTCCTTATAATGCGCCTCACCAGTCTGTTGTTGCGTTCTTTGGAGTCCAGATCCATTCCAGCTTCTCTTCGGGAGTCATGTCAACTCTGCGCGATAGAAGAACGAACTCGCTATAATCGTCATGCTCATCAAAATCAGAATCAGGTACCTGCGCGTGAGAGGATCATGGATGACTCCGGCTCGCTCCACGAGGAAGTAAAGGAACATTGGTGGTTCCGGCTGAACCACTCTTCAGATGTTGTGGACCGGGTAAGAAACAAACATTCTCTACCGAAACTAGACGCGTGATCTCAGGGTTCAGGAGAGGGCATTAGAGCTTTTCACCTGAGAATCTAGAGAACTTGTAAACAATGTTCTTGCCAAACATACTAGCAGTCTTCGTATATCCCATATATGTGAAAGAGAGTGTCTTGTCGCTTTGAAACCGAAGAACCGGAATGCTAACATGCTCTTGAATGGGGGTAATCAGACTCCCTATCTCGACCCTGGTAGGATTAGCCAAAGCTAGCATCTTTCGGTCTACGAGGACCTATGCAAAAAGAAAACCCAAGTTAGTGTGGAGTTCTAACTTCTGCGTCGTATTGTAAATCAGGACCGCCAATTGGTTGATGCCGAAGTGAATGAGTTCGATATCCTCCGTGCATAAAGCTCCCACATCGTTCTTTCTGTAGAAAAGAAGGCTAAGAATCCGCGTGTAGATGCGCATTGCTGGGTTCCAGACCTTGGTTTGCTTGGCTTCTCTTGGTTTGTACATCCTTCGTCCAATAAGATCCCAAAGAGTTTGATGCTCTATAATCTCAGTCATGAACCGTTTGTACCCAATTATGGTGAAATACATAACCTCATAATGGTCATGCGTAGTCATCCCGTGATATTGTCCAAGCATGATGAAACAAAGGTAAGTTTCTGAAACTCTAGGTGCCTTCGGGTTAATGTGTCTAAGGCGTACTGAGGCAAGAAATTGGCGAGCGAGGTACAAGTAAAGCGGGTATGGGGTGAACGGGAAATGAGTGAAACTGATTCGCTCGAGCATGAGTGTAATGTCGTCTAAGAGACCTAGAGTATCCAATATCCCCTTATCCACGAACCGGGTAGCTTTGAATTAAGACTTCAAGAGGCAGTTGTAGAAGAGTGAGTCAAGTAAGACCTAGAGTTTCTAGTTATATGTCGGATCTCTTCCAACTCATGGAGTTGAATGAGACGTCTTTCCGCCGCAGTCTTCATGTCAAAGTTCAGCAACTTTACAATCCAAACAGCTTTGTGCTCTAACTCTACAAGCAAATGACAACTTTTACCATAAACAAGATTAAATGGTGTAGAACTTAAAGGGATCTTGAATGCGATTCTGTAAGCTTCAAAGACCAATCCTTTATGAATCCATTCACCTTTTTCTGCAAGATGACTTTGATTTCCCTGTTAGAAACTTCTGCATGTCCACTAGTTTGAGGATGATATGGTGTAGCCACTTTGTATTTGACTCCATGTTTATGGAGCAAACCATCAATGAATCTATTGATGTAATGAGAACCTCCATCGCTGATAACTATTCTGAGGACACCAAACCTGGGAAAGATCACATATTTAAACATCTTTAGAACAACCTTAGAATCATTAATGGGGCTTGCCATTGCTTCAACTCACTTAAAAACATAATCAACAACATCAAGGATATAAATATTCTCATAAGACGTAGGGAAATAACCCATGAAGTCAATTCTCCACACGTCAAAAACATCTACTTCTAAAATGAAGTTATGAGGCATCTCATTTCATTTTGAGATATTGCCCTGTCTTTGACAAGAATTGCAGCAAGAGATGAAGGCATGATATCTTTGAAAATTGTAGGCCACCAAAAACTTGCTTGAAGTACCTTAAAAATTGTCTTGAATATAGCGAAATGACGAGCATAATTAGAACCATGACAATGGTACAAGACATTATGAATCTCCCCATCGGGCAGGCACCTTCGGAACATACCATCTGAACACAACTTGTAGAGATATGGTTCATCCCAGTAATAGTGTCTGACATCCCTTAAGAATATTTTCTTTCGGTAACATGTAAAATCTTGTGCTTCAACATTAGCAGCCAAATAATTAGCAAAATCACGAAACAAAGGAGTAATCACATCAGATTTAGTAGTTTTAAGGATAGAAAAATTCTCATCCACTCTAGTGCTAATGGAATAGATTTGCTCTTCAGGTAGACTATCATTAATAGCCACATCGTCATCCACTCTAAGTCTGGAAAGGTGATCTGCAACTCCATTTTATCTTCCTCTCTTGTTCTTGATTTCCAAATCGAATTCATGTAAAAGCAAAATTCAACGCAGTAGTCTAGGTTTAGCAGCCATCAAATCAATTCATGTTTTACTTGACTCACTCTTTTACAACTGCCTCTTGAAGTCCGAATTCAAAGCCACGCGGTTCGTGGATAAGGGGATTTTGGATACTCTAGGTCTCTTAGAAGAAATTACACTCATGCTCGAGCGAGTCAGTTTCACTCATTTCCCATTCACCCCATATTATGTTTTATTTGACTCACTCTTCTACAACTACCTCTTGAAGTCCGAATTCAAAGCCACCCGGTTCGTGGATAAGGGGATATTAGATACTCTAGGTCTTTTAGAAGACATTACACTCATGATCGAGCGAGTCGGTTTCACTCATTTCTCGTTCACCCCATACCCGCTCTACTTGGACCTCGCTCGCCAATTCCTTGCCTCGGTCTGCAACAGACACATCAACCCAAAGGCGCCTAGAGTTTGAGGGACTTACCTTTGTCTCATCGTGATCGTACAGTATCACAAGATGACTATGCATGATCTTTGTGAGGTTATTGGTTTCAACACAATTGGGTACAAGCGGTTCATGACTGAGTTTATAGAACATCAGACTCTTTGGAATCTTATTCAATGAAGGAAGTTCAAACCAAGAGAAGCCAAGCAAGCCAAGATCCGAAACCTGGCAATCCGCATCTACGCACGGATTCTAAGCCTTCTTTTCTACGGAAAGAATAATGCGGGAGCTTTACGCACGGAGGAGCTCGAGCTCGTTCACTTTGGCATCAGCCAATTGGTGGCCCCGATTTACGATACGACGCAGATGTTGGAGCTCCACACTAACTTGGGTTTTCTTTTTGCAGAGGTATTTGTAGTCCGAAAGATGTTAGATTTGGCTAATCCTACCAAGTTCGAGGTGATGGAGAATCTGATTACCCCTATTCTAGAGCATGTTGGAATTCCAGTTTTTCGGTTTCAAAGTGACAAGACATTCTCTTTCATAGATATGGGATATCTGAAGACTGATGGTATGTTTGGCAAGGATAATGTTTACAAGTTCTCTAACCTCTTAGGTGCAAAGCTCGAATGCCCTCTCCCAAACCCGAGATCACGCGTCTAGTTTTGGTAGAGAATGTTCATTTCTTACCCGGTCCATAACATCTGAAGAGTGGTTCAACTGGAACCACCAATGTTCCTTTACTTCCTAGTGGAGAGAGCCGCAGTCATCCACGATCCTCTCACGCGCAGGTACCCGATTCTGATTCTGATGAGCAGGTCGATTTTAGCGAGTTCGTTCTTCCACCGCGTAGAGTTGACATGACTCCCGATGAGAAGCTGGAATGGATTATGGACTCCCAAGAGCGCAACAACGGACTGATGAGGCGCATTATGAGCACTATCTCGAGACTTAGATCTTCTTGTTTTTGATATCCTTCTCGCGAGCACCGCCACAATGATGAGGATATGGAACATGCTTTTGAGGCAGCACTTGTGAGCTCTGCTAGACCCCGTTCTAATGATGGTTCACCATATGATGATCTTTCCTCTCCTGATGACTCCGCACCGTTTGATGCACCACCAGTTTATTTCTGATGAGTCTGCTATTTGTAGTAACATTTTTTCCTTTTGCTCTTTGAACTCATTTCACTTTCATTTTCATTTTAGAATTTTGTATTTTTCTTCTTTTATCATTCTCTTTGATTCATTTTCATTCTATGATGACTACTAACCTACTGTGAGTATAGTATTGATCTCTTTAAATTATTGGCTTATATTTAACTGCTATGTTTAGGAATGGAACCATATTACTGATTGATTTGCTTGTACAAGTTTTGAGTCTTTTGGATTGTTGATGATTCAGTGCTAACTCTACCATGATAGGACTTAACCAGAACTTAATTTCTCTTGCTTATGGTGTTAGTATACTATGAAAGCTAGGTACCTTGCTATTCAGTACTCTGAAAAACCGACAAGTTTTTTCAGAAAATCCGAGTCATTTCTCTCCCTCCTTTCAGAATAATAATAAAAAGGGTACATAAAAAGGATTGAACATCAGACCTCAAAGTCTATTTCCTCATCCTATAAAACTAATTCCTAAAAAAGGAAGAAAAGAAAAGAAAGAAAAGCGCAGAAAATTTAAGGAATAATAAATAAATAAAAAGAGTAGTAAAAAAAAGAAAAAGAAAAGAGAAGTGAGAATGGGGGAAAAAAGGATCAGGACCAGAAATCGACTAATGCTCTGTTTGGTGTGGGCGCCTTGATAGAAGAGGTACTTGAGCACATTGATTGATACCCCATAGGAGAGAATGCATTTATCTATACATAATTGAACTTAGTTGGGATAACTTGATGGTTTGATTGATTTGTGATTTAGAGTAGGAAGCATGTTATTAGTTAAATGGTGGTAAACAATTCATTCGCAGTGGTTGTTTAGGGTTGATGTCTATTGAGTTTTGATATTTATGCTTAAGGTTTCTGAGATTAGGTGTGATCCCTTTCAAACATCTTCACCAGATTTGGTCTTGCTTTACTTGAGGACAAGCAAAGATCTAAGTCTGGGAGGTTGATATTACTCGGTTTTTAATGCATTTTAGTGGACATTTATGTTTGCTATAATGCATTATCCGAGCTTTTTCCTTGCAGTTTTGGTATATTTTCAGGTTTACATGTACTCGGGTTGATTAACACTTAAAATGATGATATTCTGCGTTTTGGATGGAAAATGTCTAAGTAAAGAATGAAGAGATTGATCCGGTTTCAGATTGATCAACTCGGAAAAATGAAGCCTCAGATAAGACAGATCCAGCGGTCCAGCCTTGAAACGATCGGTTCATACATCCAGCTGAAACCAGAGAAAACAAAAGAGATAGACCGATCGGTCCACACACACCCGGAGGAGCCGGACCGATCGGTATAGCCTTGGATCGATCGGTCCATTGTGTTTGCGAGAAAATATGAAGATTTCCATATTTTTCAAAAGTGTCCTTAAGCTTATCAAACTTTTCTTATTTTTTTTTCTCTTATACTATAAAAACCTTGTGGCTTAGGTTTTATTATTCTACGCTTTTACAACTTTACAGCTTTTACAGAGAGACGAATCCGAACCCTGTATTTAGAGAAGTTTTTTGTACTTTGTTATTTCTCAATAATATCTATTTTATTTTATTGATTATGTGTTATATTTTGATGTTGAATTGTTTATGCTTTGCAATGTTTGAGTTTTTCACATGTTAGGTTTTACGGTTTCCTAGTGAAACCAGGTTTGAGTGTTAGGGTTTATCATAAAAGATTGAATTTGTTAGGTTCTTAGTCTATGATTTTTATTAATTCATGAATTAGAGTAGCTAACTAGTTCATTGATATTAGAATTATAAATGCAAAGAGATTTAGTTTAGAATTATGATATAGTCTAGATGAATAAGTGTTCTTGCTTGCGAGATACTTATGAACAATTGAATCTGAACATTAATGCATGGTTGAATTAGTTAGACACAACGAGAGTTTATTTCTAATAATTCGAGCATGGGGTTTAATATTCTGAGAGGAGATTATTTATGTCTTTCATGTTGATAATTATTTTCAAAGAAAATCTTGCATGTTAACTTTGGCTTTTAAACCTGAATACTTGTGGAATTCCCTAATGCATGACGTTTTAGTTTATTGATTTACAACCATTTATTTTAATTATTGCTTTTAATTCTATTACAAACATCTTATTATTTTGCCTTAGCTTGATTTGAGATGAACTGAAAGTTGGGTTGTCTAGTCTCTGTGGATTCAAACTTTTTACTGTGCTATAGTGATTTGTCTCTGCGGTATAGTTTTAGGATTAAATTCTATCTCTATCATCTACAACACCGGATCGATCTCAAATTCCTTGGATCTATTGGAATAAAATAACCCTCCCGAAATGTTTAGGTGGTATTAGTTTTAAAGATTTTCATGACTTCAATATTGCTCTGCTTGCCAAACAGAGTTGGCACCTTTTGAACAATCCTTTTTCCCTTCTCGCTAAGATTTACAAAACAAAAAACTATCCTCGCACTACCGTTTTGGATGTTTCTCTTATCTGATGTTCTAGTCTTGCATGTAAAGACATCTTCCAGGGTAATACTTTACTAAAGAACAGCGTCTGTTGAATTGTTGGTAGTGGCCAGACTATTCAGTTATGGTCTGAATCATGGCTTCTAAATTCTCCACCTCGTGGTCTTGCTAGCGTGTCTCCCGAAAAGTACATGGTATCCACTCTAATTTATTATGTATCTGGTTCTTGGAATTTACCAATCATACAATCCATGATTCATCCTGACGATATACCACACATTCTTTAATCTATCCAAACACCTCTGATTCTTATGATTTGTTAAGGTGGAACCCTAAAACAATGGTGATTATTATCTCCATTCATGTTACCGTTTATTACACTGTTATGATGATCCTAATGCCTTACCCACTAACCACATTTTTATATGGGATTGGAATGTTCTTGGGAAACTGAAGTTATTATGGTGGAAAATACTGAATAATGCTCTCCCAGTTTTACCCAATCTTCATCACTGGCAAATCCGTCTCTCACCTTTGTGCTAGGGATGTGGATATGAGCCTGAAACTATCCTACATATATTCTTTAAGTAAGGAAGTTTGGAATCTATCCCTGATCATTTATGATTTCGATGGTGGTATCCACATTACCTTGCCTGATATCATCCTACGCCTCAACAAACTTAACTCTCACATCAATTCAACTTTTCCATTATTTCCTTTTATTGCCTTGTATATATGGAAAAGTCGTAATGACATAATCTTCTAGACGAACAAATGGTTTATACCAACCATCATATCCCATGCTATTGCATATCATAGGGAGTGGAAATTTTTTTTATTATTGTCATCCTCTACTACTCCCCCCTCCTCTGTCTCATATAGCCATATAGTTGTGCTTTTCTAGTTTATTTGTTGTGTTGATGACTTCTGGATATCTGCATAAGTCATAGCAGGTTTTGGATGGTTATTTTTTGATTCGCAACATGACCTCCTCCTTAATGGAAAATGCATAATCCCACCGGTTGAATCAAGTCTTGTACTTGAAGCTGAAGCCATGAAACACGTTGCACTTACAGTAAAACGAATAGATTATAACCATGTCCAATTATGCACTGACTCACATATTTTTTTATGAGGGATTTAACAGCGATCAGGAAGATGCAAGCTGCTTGATATGTCATTAACATAATATGTTTTGACATTCTTTCTACTATTAGCCTAAGTGACATTTTCAACAAATTCCCATGAGCAGAATCAAGAAGCTGATACATTGGCTAAATAGACACATTTAGATGTTTCTCCTCATGTAATATCATGTACCATATTGTAACTTTATATAATGAATTCCAGTTCACAAAAAATCAGCAGAAACAATCTCACACACATTTTGGCTACAAAAAAGTTATGTTACTTTGTCTCTCTATCTTTCTCAAACAATGAAAGACCGACAACTAATTTCAAGTTTCCTGGAAATTTCGGTTGGTCATATAGAAGAAACCGCAATACAATGTTTAAGGGCAACAAGATGGAACCTGGAAGAATCCATTAATCTTTTTCAATCTAGAAACTAATCAATCTCTATGTTCTCAAATCCCGCATCCCTTCTTCGGTTATGATTTTGTTGTATAAGATAATTCTCTTGGAGAGATATGGGACTCAACACCAGATTTCATCTACGTTGGACCAAACTCGAGATTGTCTTCCGTGTACCAACACCCTACGAATTTGTGTTTCAATTGTTTGTTTCACGATGCGAAATTTAGTTCGTGTAGGGAGAATTTATGGTTGCTTGTAAACCTCCAATCCCCGACTGAGTTTGCTTGTCACACACTTAATAGAGATTTATGGTCAAATCATACGGTTTCTCAAGTCATCAAGTCCAGTTTTGTCTTGTTCCAAATCAATGAAAGTACCACGGAAGGACAAAAAATCACAAGTTACTACAAGTTTCGAACTCCTCCTCATGTGATTCTCCTCATAGATCCTATCACTGGTCCAAATATGCGTATGTGGAGAGACATCATTGAACCTCATAGTTTTTAGAGGATTTGATGAAATACATTGATGCTGGTCCTCAACAAAACATTGCTTATCACATAAGAAACAAACATGTACTAACAGAGAAGATCCACATTGATGATAAAAGATTTCATAATCTCTCACTCAAAGATAAAAACTTTTTCGTCAAGCAATGCGGCTCCTCCTAGAGATGAAATTGAAGATCACAAGGAGGACAAAATGGAGATTTTTTATTCAAGCCACATCATTGATCACAACAAGGATTATGACTTGTGTTACATCGGCTCGATACTCCGTGTTAATAAATGGGACGCCAATTGGTTTTATTACTCCTAAGAAAGGAATTCGCCAATGTGATCATATACCCCCATATTTATATTTACTTTGTACAGAGGGTCTCTCTGCCCTATTACACCACTATAACAATTTGGGTTTGTTACACGGTTTTTGTGCATCACGATGGAGTTCACCAATCTCACATTTACTTTTTGCTGATGACTCCCTAATATTTTGCCAAGTTTCTTTTCCATAATGCACAAATCTTAAATCAACTTTAACTCTATATGCCACTGTATTAGGCCAAATCATAAATTTTCAAAAATCGGCAATTGCTTTTGGCAAAGGGGTCCCAGATGAGTTACATGACCAATTATCCCGACTGATGAATATTAGTGATACTTCGGGTCTAACAAAATATTTAGGTCTCCCAGGTACCATTGCACATAATATCTCATCCACGGTTGCATATCCTACTTATCGTATTTGCAACCGCACCTGTAGTTGATTTTTGAAACTTCTTTCGCACGCTGGAAAGGAAACATGAATCAAGGTTATTGCTATTGCATTATCTATATATTGTATGCCGTGTTTTTCTCTCCCGCACGAGCTCTTTAACCAATTAACTTCTATCATTCGTCAGTTTTGGTGGTCTACAACACCGGTTCTGAAGTTCCTTGGATCTCTTGGAATAAAATAACCCTCCCGAAATATTTAGGTGATATTGGTTTTAAAGATTTTCATGACTTCAATATTGCTCTTCTTGCCAAACAAAATTGGCGCCTTTTGAACAATCTTTCTTCCCTCCTCGCTAAGATTTTCAAAACAAAATACTATCCTCGCACTACCATTTTGGATGCTTCTCTTATCCGACGGTTTAGTCTTGCATGGAAAGGCATCCTCCAGGTAATACTTTACTAAAGAAGGGCCTCCATTGGATTTTTGGTAATGGCTAGACTATTCAGTTATGGTCTGACTATGGTTCTTGGAATTCACGAATCATACAATACATGCTTCAACCTGATGATATACCACTCATACTTTCGATCTCTCAAAGCACCTTCGACTCTTATGGTTTGTTAAGGTGGAACCCTGAAACCAATGACAAATATTATGCCCGCGCAAGCTACCATTTATTACATTGTTCCGATCTTCCTAATGTCTTACCCACTAACCACATATTTAAATCCATTTGGAATTGGAACGTTCCTGGGAAACCGAAGTTATTCTGGTGGAAAGTACTGAATAATTCTCTCAGTTTTAGCCAATCTTCATCACCGAAAAATCCGTCTCTCACATTTGTGCCAACGATTTGGAGATGAGCCTGAAACTATCCTACATATGTTCTTTGATTTCCTAATGAGAAAGGAAGTTTTGGATCAATCCCGGTCATTTATGATCTTGATGCTAATGTCCACAACACCCTACCTGATATCATCCTACGTCTGAACAACCTTAACTTTCACATTAATTCACCTTCCCCATTGTTTCCTTTTATTGCCTCGTCTATATGGAAAAATTGTAACGACCTAATCTTCCAAGCGAACAAATGGTTATGCCAACCATCATATCCCATGCGATTGCATATCATAGGGAGTGTATAGATTCCTTACTACCGTCATCCTCTACTACTTCCGCCTCTCTTGTCTCATCTAGCCATATAGTTGTGCCCTTCCAGTTTATTTGTTGTGTTGATGCCTCCTGGATATTCGCAGAAGTCAGGGCAGGTTATAAATTGTTATTGGTTGATTCGCAACATCACCTCCTCCTTGCCGGAAAAAGAAAAATTTCACCGGTTGAATCAAGTCTTGTAGTTGAAGATGAAGCGATGAAACATGCTGCACTTGCAGTAAAACGACTAGCATATAACCTTGTCAATTTCTGCACTGACTCATGTATTCTGTATGAGGCTTTAACAACAATAGGAAGACGCAAGCTTCTAGATATGTCATTAACATAATATGTTCTGACATTCTCTCTACTATTAGCCCGAGCGACAGTTTCAACAAAATCCCACGAACAAAAATCAAGAAACTGATACATTGGATAAAAGGAAACGTTTTGATGTTTCTCCTCGTATAATATTATGGACCATATTGTAACTTTTATATATATATATATATATATTAACGTCATTATAACTTTATATAATGAATTACAGATGACGAAAAACTTTATATTCTCGTTTTAATTTTTCTTTATATTTATTAAAAAAACTGAAAGTGATCTAATCTTTTTTGATGTTGCTTCTAGGCTTCTTTTTCTCCTCAGTCAGGGGTTGTGATCAGTGGCGGATCCAGAAATATTTTTTATTGGGTTCATTAAATAAATTTATAATATAAAAGTTAAGTAATATACTTATATTTATTTGTATAAAAAGTTGTATACATTTTTGGTAAGAAGTTGCATTTACAATAAAAATAACACTATAAACATTAAGTTAGTTTTTAAATTTTTATATAAAATATATATTATTTTTTAGAAAAATTAGTTTTGACATACTTATAAAACACAATGTATTCTTTTATTATTGTTCAAAGCAAACGATAAAAGTTTATATATATATATATATATATATATATATATATATATA
>OVBE01006085.1:0-20478 GCA_900406425.1 Iberis pinnata
TTTGATAGTCGCAAATCAGTCTCTAAATTCAGTTTAGAGACTGTTTTGTGACTATTTTTGTAGTTGCAAAATCAGTGTTTTCTTGTAGTGCACACATATATTTAGTTGAGAACTTTGTTCTTGCACATATGCTGTTACCTTTCTGCATTAGTTAATTTTTGAATTTTCATACCCCCACTACAAAGTCTTCTCTTATAAATGCATCGACCGTTACGGCGCGAACTCATCTGTTAACGACGATGACTCAAATGATGATATGAACAATTTACTGGTATCTAAAAGAAACATTATCGTCTAACAAAATTAAAGTGATAATTCTTTTGTCAAAACAATATCGTTATACTCAGTAGACCGAGTTAAACTTCATATGTACGTTGTCATTTAATGAGTAGAATGATGTTGTTTTGACATATAAATTTTTCATTTTAAGTTTTCTAATGACAACGTTTTTTCAGATACCAGTATATTGTCCAAGTCATCGTCTAAGATCTGTTGACAAAATAGTTCATGCCTTAATGGTTAGTGCATTTATAAGAGAAAACTTTGCAGTGGAAGTATGAAAATTCAAAAATTAACGAATGCAGATAATCAACAACACGGTCCATATATGTAGAAACGAATTTTCCAACTAAGTACATGTATGTAAGTATGAATAAATCATTCTCCCTATAAAATCTAATTATTGTGCCAATAGAAGTTTTGTTTACAAGCAATTAGCAAGGTGTTGACCATTGACTAAGTTCATTTTTCAAACACTTTTTTAGTGTGGAACACATCGCCGAAGCCATCAGGTCATAGTCTTCGAAGTTTTTATTTTTTTTAATTAGGAAGATTTAGGTCTAAAGTGTGTTTTCATTTTCAATTTTTTTAATAGCAATAGTTTTAGTTATTTCATATTTAAGAAAAATTGATCATTAGTCTAGATCAAAAAAATAATTAAAAAATAAATACTGAACTATCATTTGGTTAGTCTCGGCTGATTTTTTAAAGAATTTGATTGATAAGAATGGATCTTTATAATCAATAAAAATCGATTCATAACTAATACAGATTTATAATCAATTTCTACAGTACAAAAAGTTATAGTTACTGGAGTTAAAATCTAACTAAAAATATGAAAAATATTTAACCATTTGACTTCCCGATTACTTTCAACTGTTTATAAAGAAGGAAAAATTAACAGATATTCGAAATGACGTCGCAACTCATTTAGAAATATAAGAAAATGTAACAAAGATAAGAATTAGATAATAAGAGGAAGATGCCTAACACGTTCCAATGCTATTTTAATATATTAATTTGTTACTTAATAATCAAAAGTTGGCTATTGTGTTAGGTGAAACAAATCTTTACAATATTTCGAATTTTGGTCTTTTTTCTGAAAAGAAGAATACCTAGTTACCTACGAAACCGAAATAAATTTGAAAGTAACTCATAGAAACGAAATGGTCAATAATAGAACAATAATCAAATAGTATAATCACTGTGTATATTACCTATCAATTTGACTAAAACAGATTTTAGGTGATTTTAAAAACAGAATCGATTGTAAAAGATTTAACAATATTTTAGAGGGAGAGCCTCTAGAGGCCAGAGGTGGTCGACCAGAGCGTGCTTCGTTGGGTTCTGATGATTAATAACGTGTTATCCATTACCTTCATAAAAAGTACTATATAAAATCACTATACAATGGTGCACAAAAAAAAAAAAAAAATACTATACAATAAAAACTCTAAAAACTAATATTTATAATTTATCAACACAAAAAACTAATCCTTTATAAATTAATAAAGACTATAAGTAAATAAATTACGATGGTATCGAAGTGAGCCCGTGTAAAAATTAATAATGTTTGATTAGATAATAAGATAAAAATTTCAATCACTTACCATATAATCCCAAAAGTTCCAAAAATATCACACTCCCAAATATTCTAAAAATACTACAAATATAAAAAGTGAATTTTAAAAGATTAAGATTTAAATTTTTGGGGTTTGGGTTAATTAAATAGACTTTAGGGTTTAGTTTTTAATGGGTAGAGTTTGATTTTGAGGTTTTAGAATTTAAATTTGAAATTTTAAAGCTATTTCAAATTTTGTGGTATATTTGAAACTTTTAAGAGTGTACTGTTATTTGTGGAATAAACATAGTTTTTTGTGGTATATTTGAGAATCTCCTAATATAAATTTATACACATATATATATATATATATATATAACTAAAATAATATACTAAAATATAATTTTAATATTTATTTATTTTTAATCAATGTCAAATATCTTTGGAATTTATTTAAAATTTTGTTTATTATAAAAAAATTTAGTAACGTTGTCACGATATGTATAAAAAAACTTCAAAATTATACATATGATAAGAATTTTTTAATCTTGCTATTATGATTCATTCTATTTCTTTACTGAAATTGTTACGTATAATTTATGTTTATGCATGTTAATTTTCTAACTGGATCCTTTCAAATATATTAGTATATATATATACTTTGTAAGGAAAATACTTAAAAGCTATAATAAATTAATAATCAAATAGAGTGATATAAATTAAATAATAATCAGATAGAGTGATATACTAATAAGTTAATTTATCTTTATAAAAAAGTTAATTTGTCAATAAATTAGTATTTTTAAAGATTAATAAATTTTCCATTAGTCAATAATATTATTAGTTTTCGAAAATTTTATTGTATTGTTAAATGCAACTGAATTTTAAAAATCAGATAGTTCCATGACATTCATAGTTTATTTGTTCAGCTATGCATATTGATGAAGGAGAATAGGAGATTTCAAAAAAAGAAACAAAAAAAACATGATTTTACTTATTGAAAAAACAACAAGAAAGAGAATAAACAAGTATGGGCTTAAAAGAAAAGCACGACTTTTTGCTCTCTGTTCGTTAAGAGGCGATTAACAAACTACTTCTATCTCCCACAAATCAACACATCGTTCCGTCGATCTCTCTTGTTTTCGGCCAGCGTTGGTTTCTCCGGCGTCGGTCGGTCCTCTACTCTTTTTCCTTTTAGTTTTTTTCAATTATTGATATCTCGGAGTCGGTTATAATTTAGTTTATTGTATCTCTTTTATGGAGAATTTATTGGTTTCGTTCGTCAGCGTTTTAAATCTCCTTCGAGATATTTCTCTTCCGATAATGGAATCTCCGTTTGTCCGTGTTTTTCCATGGTATGTCTTGTATTATGGTGTTTTTCCTCTGGACAAATTTCCTGTAGGCTTTGAATCCTCTCGAAATTCATTTCGACTTTGGAAACCGCCATGGAGAAAGTACTGGAGAAACGATGTAAGGAGTGACGATGGAGAGACTGCTAAAAGTAGTTGGGATTCTATCAGGATCATTTCAGTGTTTACAATATGTATGAAGACTCTGCTACAGACTAATTGGTATCAGATTGTCAAATTTTCATAACTAGTTTCAGAAGCAATGGATTTTACTGATGCAGTTAAAAAACAGCTTCAACGATATAGGCGTATGAATTGCATCGGAGTTAGATTGTATCAAAGAAAAGAAAATAACAGACATATAAATCTGTTTACGTATAAGACGTTTTTGATCAGAATGCATCGTAAAGCTTACTTTTTAAATTTATTTTCTTTAGCATATGGCGCACATATATGTTTGTGTAATAATTTGTATTATGTAGTTCTATATATGACATTGTATGATAAAAAACAAGTATGGGCTTCTGGACGGCTCATTACGACAAGAATGAAGCTAATGACAAATAAATGGGATTTTTGGTAGCCCATATAAATATAAAGTGTACAAAAAGTGGGCTTCTCCTCTCAACTCTCAATTTACATTTTACTATTCTTAACAATCTTTCCTTCTACATGAGGAAAACCGACTCATATATTTTGTAGATACATTTTCGCATTCATGTACTTTCTCAATACTTTTACAACAAAACCGTTTAATTTATTTATATATATTAAAATATCATAATACATCATCCTTATTAAGTGCTGGTCCATGAACCTCAACCGATATACAACCACATAAATGACATCAACACACACAAAAAATGTTACTTTAAGCCTTTCCTAGAAATTGCATAGAAAAATTTGGTTATTATCATCATATGACAAAACCACTCCAGAAAGCAAATATGGAACCTAGTCATTTTATTAGAGATTACTTCATTAAAATGCGTCATTCACTTTCTTCATTTATTGTAAAAACACACATAATCAAAAGCAGCAGGTGGTTTCTAAAACCGTATGCAATTCAATTGATAGACTCTCTAAATGGATAATAATAATAATAAAACTATATTCTTAGTTACAAATATTAAACCGTATAAATATACGCTCTACATGTTGCATATTCTTTAGTAAAGTCAGGGTAAAATATAATAACTAAACATATATTCTTCACTCTTAAGGGCTTTTAATGGAAGAAACAAAAAAGAGTTTGCTTGATGATACCTTTACAAGTGCAATGACACTTACCAATTCAGGTTCGTCTCAAGTGCCTGACCGATACGTCCTCCCTCCATCACAAAGACCAGATCTTGGCATTAGAAAGACAACACTTCCAGTCATTGATCTCTCTCTCTTACACCAACCTTTGCATAGATCCAGCGTTGTCCATGAGATAAACATGGCCTGCCTAGAGTTTGGCTTCTTTCAGGTAATGTGTTATCATAAAATTCAGTGAGTATATGCAAATTCCTTTCTCACTTTCATCAAAATTTTCAGTTCTAAGTGTTTCCATGCTTAGTCACTAGAACTAAACCTAGAGTGAACTTTATCAGTATCTACCAATCACACATTGGATATGACTCAGAAAGACGGATATTGTCTTCTTGCATTTATTTCACAAGGAACAAAGTCACTAATTAGGGAACAAAAAAGAAAAGAAAAGACAAAATCCTCAATCTCAGACTTAAATGAGAACACAACTTGCATGCATGCATATGCATATGCATGTTTTCTCTACTTATTCTCTACAACAAGTCCTAACTTTTGACTTCAAAACAGGTTATAAACCATGGAATACCATCATCAGTGGTTAAAGATGCCTTAGATGCAGCAACAGAGTTCTTTGACTTACCTGTGGAGGAGAAGATGCTTCTGGAGTCTGCAAATGTTCATAAGCCAGTAAGGTATGGCACAAGCATGAACCATTCAACAGACAGTGTTCACTATTGGAGAGATTTCATCAAGCATTACTCTCATCCATTATCAAAGTGGATCAATATGTGGCCATCGAATCCTCCATGCTACAAGTAAGTGCAATCTATCTATAGGCCAGCTTCCCTATCTCAATGTATACAAAACATAGCCTTTCAAAGAGGTTTCTGATTAACTCCTTCCTTTTTAGGGATAAGGTGGGCAAGTATGCAGAGGCAACGCATGTGCTTCATAAACAATTAATAGAAGCTATTTCAGAAAGCCTAGGATTGGAGAAAAATTACTTACAAGAAGAGATTGAAGAAGGCTCACAAGTCATGGCAGTAAACTGTTATCCAGCATGTCCAGAACCTGAAATTGCCTTGGGAATGCCACCACACTCAGACTTCAGCTCACTGACCATCTTACTTCAAAGTAGCGAGGGACTCCAGATAATGGATTGCAACAAAAATTGGGTATGTGTCCCGTATATTGAAGGAGCATTGATAGTTCAATTGGGAGATCAGATAGAAGTGATGAGCAATGGCATATACAAGAGCGTGATCCATCGTGTAACAGTGAACAAAGATGTTAAGCGGCTATCTTTCGCAAGTCTTCACAGTCTACCACTGCACAAGAAAATAAGTCCAGCATCTACGCTCCTTAATGAAAACAACACATCTGCCTACGGTGAATTTAGTTTCAACGACTTTCTTAACTACATCTCAAGCAATGATTTTATACAGCAAAGATTCATTGACACACTAAAGAAGAGCAGTTCCTGAAGATGATAGCAGTCATACAAAAGAAAGCCTACGGTTTAGTTCACATGGATTTTGTAGTCCTAAAATGTATCCCTGATGTATCTACTTTATGCAATATCACCAACTTATCACATAACAACCACTTTACTATTTAAAATCTTCAATATTAGTTTAATTGACAAAGTGAAGATTCAACTATGTGTAGTATCCCTGTTTCTTGAATCTTGTATCTTACTTATATTACATTTATCATTAACAAAAGATGAGCTTCTGTGATCAAAATCACAAACAGTTCCCAAAGGGATCACTGTTTTTTGAATGCTTAAAACTCAATCAGCGTTGAATTGTGATTTGGAAATTTGGGGTAACACATATAAAAACAACAACCTAACGAACAATTGCAAGAAAAATCTCTTGTGAATCACATTTTTTTTAATAAAAATTTCACCAGAAATTCTGAAATTCTCACAAACTATGAATCTGTACAGCGCAACGTGAAAGCTAAAGAGTCTAATTATCATCAGTGAATTGTCGATCTCGATCAAACTCGATATATGAGAAAAGCCGATCGTACAATATATAATTGAATCAATACTTACATTAATCTTTCAAAAACATTACAGAGTATCGTCCTCTGGAGATAAGTTAAGCTCTCTAAGTACGGCCTTGACCGCTCGATTCCGCCGGCGATTTCTGTTCGCGAACGAGCTTTTTTTTTTCTACTAGCCGTCTCAGTTTTTTTTTTTTCCAATTTACAGGATTAATGACAGCTTCTTCTGTTTTTTTTTTTTTTTTACCGTCGTTGTTTTATATTTTACTCGCAGTTTATCTCTTTTTACCATTACGTTTTTTTTGTTGGTCACGAAAATAACAAAAATTACATGATAACAATGTTACTTCTTATAAACCAAACAGGATGATCGATGTAAGAAAAAAAATTCTATTGTGTGATAAACTTTCAAACGTTATTAATTCTAAATCAAAATCTGTCCAGTCGAACTGTTGTTGAATCATATTTTGCAATTTTTTCGAGTCAGTGATGAAGATTGCGCATTAGCACTCCTTATTAATTAAACATTTTATTATCCACAAAATAACTTAAAAGTTTAGTATGAAATGCCAAGATCCTTCTCCTTGTGTCGGGCATATCCAAAATATATGTATTACTATTGACGATCTTTAAAATTCATCTTCTATGAACTATAGACAGAGTCGGTCCTGATATTTTAAAGGCAGCAAGATAAAATGAAAATTATTGACCGGTTTTTAAAATAAAAATTGAAAGTAGACAAGTTTTTAAAGTAAAATTTCAAAAATATAAAATGGACCAAAAGCTCGTATTTGCTCTGATTAGCCTTGAGACCGATCTTGACCATAGACATAACAAACCTCTGTATACTTATTGACTTCTTTTTCTTCATCTCAAAGATTAATATTAAACACAAATTTTTACAAACAAACAGTCTACCGATTCAAACTAACCAAGTTTGGAAGCTTAAGAAATATGTTCAATCAATCAAAAGACTATAATTTTATCATAAAAGAGACTAACACTAAAATGAGAATTAACGAATCTTTGCTGCTCATTTTCAAACATTACATATTCCAACGACAAAAATTTAACAATAAAAAGCAAACCGCCAAGATGATAACTTATGAAATATGTTGATGCTTCTGTTACTTGTCCTCACTTGGTAATGACGTAGACTTTTGAAATAAAAATCTTGCAATTTTTTGGGAAGAAAGAATAACGTACTTAATATTATTATGTTTTTACAAAATGTCATAAACTGACTTAGAAAAAATTAATTTGCAATGGAAGTAAATAAAACTAAATTGCCATATTGTTGGGTAAACTCATTTGTAATGTAAACAATGTCATCAAGGACGTCTATAATAATGTCAATATGTCATATGTAAATAGAGTATTCAAACAAGTTCTTGACTTCTTTATAAAAAAACAAGTTTTTGATTCAAAAAAATATATTATTATGAATATCGTAAATACACATTAAAAATATGACCATATATTCCATAAAGAAAAAAAGTTACCAGAAGCACAATATCTAGAAATAGTTTGAGACATTCATGCATACTATGTATCGGTATGGGGTTTTGGTATTGATATAATTGTCTTAGATAAAAAAAAAAATCTAAAAAGGAAAATGATGCAAAAGATATAAAAATATAAAAGATATTTAAAATATATATTTTAAAGAAAATATCAAAGAAAAAAATATATATATATCAAAGACGACCAGGTGAAGTGGAAAACAACATGGCAAAGATTCACAAAAGTCTAATTTATGTATTAGAAATTAATAAAATAACGAACGTATAAGAACTATAAGTTATCACTTCATATATTCCAAATTAAAATTATTTTATATTTTGGTAGAGGGTTTTCTTAGAAAAACTTTTTTCTTATAAATCTTAGAAAACAACTTGAATACGATATTTTCTACAAGTGCAAGTATATAAGATTATTGGTTTTAATATTTGTCCAAACTCGTAAAAAAATCGAGTACATAAAAAAAAAAATCGTGTACATGTATAAAACTATGGTGGTGACTGGCAATTAGAGATTTCAATGGCTGTAGAAATTGTAAAAAAAAAAAAAAAGCTACCATCATAATTTAGTCAAGTAGATTTTTATGATTTAAAATTTCTTAAAGATCTAAAATTTCTTCTAAGAACACTTGCAACTAATTTTTTCCACATTTTGCTTTTTTACTTGTATATATACATAGATTATCATATATTATAAGTATTTATATATTTTATTGGAATTAGGAAATATTAGTATATAAATAACATTGTACAAGTATGCTAAGACTAGTTATTTAATTTGTTAACTAGCTGACTAGCATATTAACCTGCAATTTCCTTTTTAATGTATGTAATTTGCATTCACATACATATAGACTAGTATATTCTTCATTCTTCTTTATTCATAACTATAATTCATAATATTTGGATGATAAAAACTTTAAATATGTATAAAATTTTGCTAAAAACAACTTTAAATTATTGAAATTTTACTACATATAGCAATACATATATGATAATTTTTTTCTCCAAACAAACACGATGGTTTTATTATAAGAGATTAATATTAACTTTCCTTAAAGCCCAACATTCAAAAATATATAAATAACTAAAAAAGCTTGGCAAAAAAAGTCATAGAGCACACTGCAAATGCTAATACCATTTTCAAAGAATAAATTCAATTACACTTTATCCAAAAATATAAAGTAGACATAGCAAAAGAAAATATACAAATGACATACATGATTTAACATAATTTTGAATTTCTCCTCTTTTAAAAACCATTTATTAAGATCAGTGATACAATATGATAAATGGAACTTTTTAACCAAAAAAATTGATGAATGGAACATTTTTCTAAATTCGGCTTACCTTATGTAGTAATTAATAGCTCTTTGTCTTGCAAAACTGTAAACCACAAATAAATTCAAATCCGTTTATATAAAAAAAAGTAAATCCAAATCCATTAACCAAACAGAAATTTTTTTTCTCAATAACTTGTTAAATTTGCATTTTTAAAAATCAATAAACTAAATCATTTTTTTTAAAAAAATTCTCAATTACCTGTCAAATGAAAACCACTCTTAAAATCCTTGCATAATAATTGACGTTCCATCTTTAAAAAAAAATTACTAATTATTTGTTCACTCTTAAAACTCAAAAACACAAAGAACAGAAAATTATTTAAGCATTAAAAAGATCAAATAAAATTAAAGGAGGAAATTTGAAAGAAAGAAAAAAAAAGAAAGAAGATTTTTTGAAGCTAAAATGCGAAATCTCCAGCTGGGACTTGAGTGCATATAAGCATGAGCATTGTCTAAGTACGTACGTTCATGCATAATATATATAGTCCTGATAATTAATTTTCAATATATATATATATATATATATATAATTTAAAACTTATGCGTAAGGAAATCAGCAGGCGTACGTGCATGAATCTGTTTCTGTTTCAATGGTTCAAAGCACACAAGTTGATATAAATCTGCTTATAAAATCAGATATACTTTTTATATAAGAAAAATCAGATATATTAAATATAAAATAATGCGTCATTCAACTAAAGAGAGTTGTTTGCATAAAGGTCAAACAAAATATTTAAAGAGTTTTTAGACTCCAATGGTTTTTTATTAGTTAGTGGTCCATTTGACATGGGAAAATTAATTGCATACTTGCATGGTATATAGTATATATTATTATTGGAATAATTACAAAAACCGGACACGGATTTTAGCAACTTGTTTCACTTTTATTTATTTGTTGTTTCAAGTTTTTTTTAGTAATTTATAATTCGGTTAACAATTGAGATCTTTTTTAAAAAAAGCTGGAAAGCCATAGCCAAAATTTTTAATCTCTATTTAGGGTAAGTGATACCGTTGAATAGTTCACTCACCAAATTTTTAATGGACTTAAAGTGCAGTATCATTTTCGACTGTACAAGAAAAATGATTTTGTAATTTCGCACTAAAGGGAAGTCGATCTTTAACTTATGCTAACAAGGCGACTCCTCCTCAACTTAGCAAACTAAATTGGATATATTTTTCTAACTATATACAAAAATGTATAATTATAAAAAGATCCAAATCATTTTTATAATACTAGTTGATTACTTTTTTTGTTATTTTTCTCGTCGATTAAATGTTGATATCAGTGATTTGACCTTTTATGTATAAAGTTTGAAAACTTTAGTTGGTTCGATGTGCTGGTTTAATTGGTTCAGTTTCTGGTTTATTTAGAACTGAATTGTTCTTAGCTGAATAAACTTGAAGTCCTGGTTTGTAGGTATTAAGTAAGTTAGTAGTAGCTGATTTTTAGGGTTGTTCTGTTATTTTCAAAGGCCAATATAAGGCTATGATCTTGTTTAATTAAGTAATCTGTTACAACGATTGTTAAGTGGTATAGAGCAGTTTTCAAACCTACAAAACACGAAAATGACTGACAAAGAGTTTGCTATTCCAAAATATAATGGTGACTACGAGAATTGGGCAATGTTGATGGAGAATTTGATGAGATCAAAGGAGTGGTGTGAGCTGGTGGAGACAGGGATCACTAGACCAGAGAGAAACATGATCCTGACAGGACCACATCGGACTGAATTAACAAAGATGAGTTTGAAGGATCTGAGGTGAAGAATTAATTGTTTGCCTCTATAGACAAAAAAATACTTAAAACCATTGCCAAAAAGGAGAGTTCTAAAGATATATGGGATTCAATGAAGGCAAAGTATCAGGGAAATCATAGGGTACAATCTGCTCAATTACAGAGACTGAGGAGAATGTTTGAAGTTCTTGAAATGAAAGATGAAGACACAATCACATGCTACTTCTCAAGAGTTATGGTCGTGGCAAATGACATGAGGGGTTTAGGAGAGAATATGAATGACTCTAAGGGAGTTGAGAAGATCCTGAGAACACTTGATGAAAGGTTTACTTATGTAGTATGTGCAATTGAGGAGTCTAAGGACATACAAACTATGTATGTAGATGAACTGCGGAGCTCCTTGTTGGTTCATGAACAAAATATGAAGAAGGATGTGAGAGAGGACCAAGTACTAAAGGTTGAAGGTCGGAGGAGATTTGATGGTGGAAGGGGCATAGGAAGAGGTTCTTACTATCAAGGTAGATGTGGCAGAGGACGTGGACAAGACCTTGATAGAAGTAAGATCGAATGCTTCAAAAGCTATAGAATGTGACATTTCAAGAATGAATGTCCTAGTTGGGAAAGAAATGTTAACTATGCATAGTTAGAGGAAGATGTGTTGCTTATGGCATTCACATAAGAAAAGAATGAGCGCATGTGGTACCTGGATTCAAGTTGTAGCAATCACATGTGTGGTGTCAAAGAGTGGTTCTCAAGCCTTGATAACACGTATCACCAAAGTGTGAAGCTTGGTGATAATAAAGAAAATGATTGTTGAGGGAAAGGGAGATTTGTTCCTACAGAATAATGGACTAAATCAACATATTACTTCTGAGTATTATGTGCTTGGCTTGAAGAGTAATTTGTTGAGCATTGGTCAGCTGCAATAGAAGGTCCTAAAGATAACTATAGAGGATAATATTTGTAAAATTTGGCACAAACACTAGGAGAGAGAGATAATGCGGTCAAATATGACTCCTAACAGGTTGTTTGTGATCACTGCATTGCCACTGGATAAGAAGTCTGCAAATGAAGAAAGGTGTTTGAAGATCTAAGGTGAGAAATACAGTGTAATATAGCATAGGACATATGGCCATTTGAATGATCACAACCTGGATATGCTTGGTGAAAAAGACATGGTTGTAGGACTGCCTAAGACGAGAATTCAAGAGAAGGTTTGTGAAGTGTGTATGAAGGGTAAAAAAATCAAGACCAAAACTCCTAAAGCAAGTGACTAGAGAGCTGGAATAAGGTTGGAATTGGTTCACATTGACCTATGTGGTCCAGTCACACCAATATCTGAAAGTGGAAGAAGGTATATAGTCAATTTTATAGATGATTATAGTAGAAAATGTTGGACCTACTTTCTTGCAAAAAAAAAAATCTGAAACTTTCAAGGTGTTCTAAGAGTTCAAGGCTGAAGTTAAAGCAGAAACAGGTGAAAAACTTTTTTGCCTAAGAACAGACAGAGGAGGTGAGTACAACTCAAGATTGTTTCAAGAATTCTGCACTAAACATGGGGTGAAAAGGAAACTCACAACTGCTTATACACCACACCAAAATGGTGTTGCAGAGAGGAAAAACAGGAGCATAATCAACATGACACGTTTTCTACTGTCTGAAATGAATGTGCCAATCGTTTCTGGCCAAAAGCAACATAATATATGATTCACATTCTAAACATGAGTCCAATTGTGGGCTTAGAGAACATAACACCAGTCGAGAGGTGGAGTGGACACAAACCATCTGTTGAACATATCAGAGTATTCAGATTTTTAGCATTTGCTTTGATTCCATATGAAAAAGAATCAAACTCGAAGAAAAAAGCATTAAGTGCATTATGTTTGGAGTCAGCAAGGAGTCTAAGGCATATAGACTCTATGAACCAGAAACAAAGAAACTCTTCATTAGTAAACATGTGGTGTTTGATGAAGAAGAAGATGGGAGTGGAATGAAAATGAAAATGAAAATGAAAATAAAAATGGAGAGAAAGGTGTTTGGAACTACACTCTGTTAAAATTGGAAAAAGAAACGCAAATTCATGATATCGTTGAGACAAATCCACCAGAAACTGAAGATGAAATTGAAATAGAATCAGAAGAAACAAAAACACCAGAACCAGAGAATGAACTTGATGCTAGTGTTGAAGAAAGCACCGAGAATGTGAATGCATGAGAGATTGGTGAGGAAGAAACTCAAAGAGCTGGAACAAGTAGGAAAAAAACTTGTCTAGATGAGAGACTATGCATGTGAAGGTATGGGCTTATTCACAGAATAATATGAGAATGAGTCTGTAGCCTTGATTGTAGGTGAAAATGATCCAATCAAGTTTGAAGATGTTGTTAAACACGAGAAGTGGAGAAAGGCTATGGAGTTAGAAATCAAAGCCATAGAAGAGAACAATACTTGGGATTTGGTAGACTTACCCACAAAAGCAAAAGTAATAGGTGTGAAGTGGGTGTATAAAACAAAACTCAATGAAAGGGGGGGGGGGGGTTTAAGGACAGATTGGTTGCTAAGGGGTTCCATAAAACGCAAGGAATTGATTTTCATGAAGTTTTTGCCCCTGTAGCTTGTTGGGACACTTTTATAATATTGTTAAGTGTTGCTGCAACAAAGGGCTGGAATGTATTTCAATTGGATGTTAAAAGTGCATTCTTGCACGGAGAGTTATAGGAGGATGTATACATTGAGCATCCTTGTGGTTTTGATTTGAGAGAGGACAAAGTTTATAAACTAAAAAAGGCTTTGTATGGTTTGAGGCAAACACCAAGAGCATGGTACAACAAAATTGAAGGATATTTTCAGAAGGAAGGCTTCAAGAAGTGATATTATGAACAAACTTTGTTCATAAGGGCATTGAATCACAAGATACTGATTGTAACTGTGTATGTTAATGATTTAGTATACACAAGAAATTCAACAGATATGTTAGAAGAATTCAAGCTGTCTATGAAAAGGGAATTCTCAATGACAGATCTTGGGAAGATGAGACACTTCTTGGGAGTAGAAGTTGTGCAAGATGAAGCAAGAATTTTCATCAATCAAAGGAAATACGCATGAGAGACTCTCAAGAAGTATGGCTTGGAAGACTGTAATCTAGTAAAAAATCCAATAGTTCCAGGCTTCAAACTTTATAAGGAAGGCACAAGCAATCAAGTGAATACAACAATCTTTAAGCATATAGTAAGGAGCTTGAGATACCTCACTGTCACAAGATCCGATCTCATCTTCTCAGTGAACCTTGTGAGCATATATATGGAGAAACCCAGGGAGCAGCACATGCTTGCTTTGAAGAGAATTATGAGATATATACAAGGCACAATTGAGTATGTTTTACAGCATAAAAAGGAGGAGAAGTGAACATGGAAGGATTTGTTGATAGTGATTATGCTGGTGATGTAGATAACAGGAGAAGCACTTCAAGCTTTGTGTTCATGATAGAAGGATGAGCAGTCTCATGACCTCAAAGAAGCAGTCGATTCACATTGTCAACAATAGAGTCAGAGTTTGTGGTTGTGGCTTTTGGAGCTTGTCAAGTTGTGTGGCTAAGGAATGTACTCGAAGAAATTATGTTTAAGCAAGAGGGAAGTACAGACTTATCGTGTGACAAAATCTCAACAATCAAGTTGTGTAAAAACTTGGTTCGTCATGGGAGAAGCAAACATATCCATATAAGATATTATGTTCTCCGTGAACTTGTCAATGATGGTGTGATAAAGATATACTGCTAAACACATGTTTAATTATCGGATCTTATGACTAAGACAGTAAGTCATGCTGTGTTTGAAAGGGTAAGGAAGAGTTTAGGAGTGTGCATCAAGGAGAAGATAAACTGGAACATAGGATTTCCAGTTTAGGGGAAGATATGAAGACTTTTTAGTTGGTTCGATGTGCTGGTTTAATTTGTTCAGTTTCTGGTTTATTTAGAGTTGAATTGTTTTTTGTTGAATAAACTTGAAGTCCTGGTTTATAGATATAGTAATTTAGTAGTAGCTGATTATTAGGGTTGTTCTATTATTTTCAAAGGCCAATATAAAATTATAATAATGTTTAATGAAGTAAACTTTTGAAAACACTCTTGCTCTGTTACAAGGATTATTAAAATTATGTTTACGTAGCTTTCATTTCGTACTTAGCATATTATATAGTCAACAGATGTGCATGATATACAAATAACCAAACCAAGACGGTTCGATGGTAGACATAAGAGACAGCACAAGTTCTGTCTATTTTTTGTAAGAATATAATATAGATACAGATTTTGTCTTTTGTAGAGAGAACTTTAACATGCCAAAAGTAAGAATTAAATATTTTTTTATTTAAGTATTTAATGTTTTTGACATTATATACATAATAGATTCATATTTGTATGTGATTCTTTCCAAAACAGGAACAACCTACGATAGTTTTGAGAAAACCACTATCCACGCACGCAAATATAATGGTAATATACAAAGAATTTAAATATATAGTAATAATAATAATAACAAAAGTTGGCGAGTCACGATTTTTTTTTATTGTACTACTCAACTTGAGATCAAATCCTTTGAACCCTCTCTTCATTTTCGGATTTCTAAATCAAAACCTTATACTATTTTATGTGAAAATTTTATTTTTCGTAGTTGGTTAATAAAATTTTGAAATAAAATTTCAAAATTTTATTTCAAAACTAATCAACCAATAATAATTAACCAATAATAAATTATTATGTTAAATACAAAGAATTATAAAACATAAAAGATACAATACATATTACATTGAAAAATAAAAGCAACAAATTTTGAGGTAGTCTTTAAGAGTAAACGAATTTCATTTTGAATTAGAAAATAGATCACAAGACCAAGCTCTCTCTCTCTCCTTAAGCGAGCTCGTCCTCTCTTCGCCGTACTCCGCCGGTAGTCCTCACGACTACTTGGTGAGAAAGCTTCTTTCTCCCTCCTTTTTCTTTCTTCTTCATGGCCTCTTCACCTCCGGAACCTCCGCCTCCTCCAGATTTAGTTCCACCAGACCTCCTATTCCTCTCTGGATCTTGTGAATCAAACAGATTCTCACTCTTTACTTTACCTTCGATTCCAGCTGAGGTACTCTCCTTGGAAGGTAACAATAAAGCATTGACTATTAACTCAAATCAAGCTCCAATTTCACCTGTCTCTGAATCTCATCCTCCTCATGTAACTCCAAATCTCACATCTCAACATAAAGATTCTACATCTCAAGCTAAAAATTCAGAAGGTCTATGGGCAGATCGATTCAAAACTTCTCTTAGGAACTTATCAAAGGTCTCTACCCCTTTGCTTGAAGAAGATGGAACAGTCTCTGTTAATGCCCCTGACGATGTCACTTTCGGTTCAAATCAGATGTGGAAGGGACATCTAATTGCCCATTTCCATGGAAATCCACCCTCGCCAGCAAAGATTTTCACCGATCTAAACCCTATATGGGGAAAGAAAGGTCGAATCTCAGTAAGGAAATACTCCTCCTTTGTCTGCTTAATTTTTATTCCATCTGAAGAAGTTAGAGCTTGGGTACTAGATGTTGGCTTCTGGCATTCTGGAAATTGCTCATTCTCGGTCTCCGCTTGGACTCCATCAGCAGTTATCTCCAACACAAGGCTCGAATCAGCACCGGTTTGGGTCTTATTTAAAAACATACCGCAACAGCTCCACTCACTCAACGGATTTAGCACTATTGCTTCTGCTGTTGGTAATCCCTTACACACAGAACGTTCTCGGCTTCCACCATACACCAATGGAGTCTCCAAGATCAAGGTTGTTGTCAATCTTTTGAAACCTCGTCCGAAGGCAGTCAAGGTCAAGGACAAGGTTGGAAATCATGTTATCATTCTCGCAGAGTATCCTAACCTTCCTCCACTTTGCGAAGGTTGTGGTGAATTCGGACATCGCATTCTACGTTGTCCCCAATCGTCCACATCTTCTGGTCCCTTACTGCAGAAGGATCTCAAAGGTATTCAACAGGTTCCAAACAACAATCCAGCAGTCCAAGTTGAGACAACAGCTACTCCAGGTCCTATTCCTCCATCTCCACCACTTTCTCGCCCATCCAGTCCGTTGCCTAAAGTAGCTAAATCAATGTCCAAGTCTGCTCCTTCTTCACAAGCGGATTCAACAGAAACTTGGACAAGGGTTGTTAAACGTGGCATCCCCAAAACTCCTAGCTCAGTCTCTGGTGACTCTCATTCCAATCAAGCATCTGTTACTACTTCTCAATTTCAGTCCGAGGAAATTCTCATCTCCAAAGCTCAAGAAATTATGCGTTTAAAAGAGGCGCTTCAAGATGGTTTGTATTTAGCATCACTCTCAAACTCTGCTAGGAAACGAGAAAAGAAACGAATCAGAAACCAGTTGGTTCTTCTCTGTGGGAATAATTATGAAAAGGATGGGAAAGCACATGCTTCTTCCTCATCATCTGGATCCTCTCTTCGCAGGACTAGGTCCCTAACCGGATCTAGCCCTCCAAGCTTATAACCTCGTCTTTAAAACCCCTTTTGTGTATATATACTTATATATGAAGTGTTTTTGCTGGAACGTTAGAGGCCTTAATGGCTCAACTAGACACTCCACGGTTAAAAGATGGTTATCTACATCGCGTCCTCTCTTTGGAGGTTTTTTGGAAACTCATTTGAAGCAAGATAGTATTCAGGAAGTTATGTCTTCACTGTTACCTGGCTGGAATTATGATTGTAATTATTCTCCTTCAGCTCAAAATGGTCGGATTTTGGTTGTTTGGCACCCCTCCATATCAGTCCAAGTCATGCTTACTTCAGACCAACTGATTTTGTGTAAAGTCACAAGCTTCGCTCTACAAAACCCTATATATATATCCTTTGTTTATGCGAGGAATAGAATTATTGAACGTCGACCACTTTGGGAGCTCATTCATAATATATCATGCCTTCCTTCCATACTAGCCTCTCCTTGGTTAGTGATGGGTGATTTTAACCAAGTACTCACAACAGAAGAGTTTTTCTCCTCAACATCCACTCAAATATCACTTCGTGGCATGAGTGACTTTAGTGATTGTATTCACTCATCCAATTTATTTGATATAACTTCAAGAGGTTGCCATTTCACGTGGTCGAATAGGAGCAGTTCCAATCCTTCCGCAAGGAAGTTGGATCGTGCTTTAATTAATGAAACTTGGCAAAGAAAATTTTCAGATTCATCTGCACGTTTCGACGCTCCTGGTACTTCTGACCATTCTCCGTGCTTAATCGACATTACTGGCCAAGAAAGTAGAAGGAATGTAAGATTCACTTTCTTCAATTTCCTACTATCGCATCCTTCCTATTTTTTGGATTTGAAACAGGTATGGGAAGCTCCTGTTTTTAATTCAACAGCCATGTCCATGCTTTACCAGAAGCTTACCTTAGCAAAACGATTATGTAAATCTTTGAATGGGACATGCTTCAGTGGTATACAAAATCGCGCTAAAGAGGCTTTTCTCCAATTGGAGAACATTCAGAGGCAGGTCCTAACAGATCCATCTCCGGACTTATTCCATCAAGAGAAAATAGCTAGAGACAACTGGTTATTATTGGCAGCAGCAGAAGAAACCTTTTTAAGGCAAAAATCTCGAATAAGATGGCTCAAGGAAGGAGATTCTAACTCCAGATTCTTCCATCAAGCCATTAAGTCTAACTTATCTAAGAATGCTCTAATATCATTAAGAGGAGTCGATGGAAGCAGAATAACCAATCCAGAACATATTAAGGGACTCGTCCTTACATTTTATAAAAGGTTGCTTGGCTCCGTTAACTCGGATGTATCGCCCTACTCCATTGAAGATATTCAGAGATTGCATCCATTTCGCTGTGATGCTACATTGGCTTCTCTACTTGTTAAGATCCCCACATCGGATGAAGTTAAAGCAGAAGTGTTCTCTCTACCACGAAATAAAGCACCGGGTCCTGACGGATTTACGGCCGAGTTTTTCATATCCGCTTGGGAGATTGTGGGACCACAAGTTGTGTTGGCAGTCCGAGACTTCTTTCATAATGTGACACCATTGAAACAAGCAAATAACACGGCAATAGCTTTGATTCCGAAAACTCCCGGAGCGGAGGATCTTTCAAATTTCCGGCCAATTTCTTGCTGCAATACAATTTATAAAATCATATCCAGGATTCTCGCTTCTCGTTTAAAACTGTTTCTCCCTACGGTTGTCCAAAGAAACCAATCGGGTTTCGTTAAAGGAAGATTGATATGTGAGAATATTCTACTAGCATCCGAATTGGTCGAAGGATTCAACGATACAGGGCCTGTCACAAAAGGGTGTATTCAAATAGATTTAATCAAAGCTTATGATAATGTCTCTTGGTCATTTATTCTTAATGTACTTAACTCGTTTAACCTTCCTCCTTTATTCATCAGGTGGATCCAAGCTTGTATCACATCTCCTCATTTCTCGGTGGTTGTTAATGGCGAATTAGTAGGGTTTTTTCCCGGACGTAAAGGGCTTAGGCAGGGCGACCCTATATCTTCATCTTTGTTTGTGCTAGCAATGGATATTCTAGCGAAAGAGTTGGACTTGGCAGCATCTTCGGGGGTTTTTCAATGCCATCCAGCTTGCAAGGATCCACTTATTACACATCTCAGTTTTGCGGATGATCTTCTCATCTTCTTTGATGGCTCAACTCAATCACTCTCGGGCATCTTATCTGTTCTTCATAGATTCACTTTGGGTTCTGGTTTAAGCATGAATCTAGCAAAAACAAGCCTGTTTCTCAACGGAAATGATAGAGATCACACTATATCCCTGGCTCGTCGGTTCAACTTATCTCCGGGTTGCTTGCCGGTTAGGTACCTTGGGCTTCCCTTGCTACCACATAAGTTGGGTATTCATGAATTTCAGCCACTAATAGACAAGATTAGAGCAAAGATTTTGTCTTGGCCAGCCACCAAACTGTCTTTCTCCGGTCGCCTACAATTGATTAGCTCGGTCTTATTCAGCATAGTTAACTTTTGGTCCTCAATTTTTCCCTTGCCTAAAAAATGTTTCAAGGCCATCAATTCTATGTGCTCCAACTTCCTTTGGAAAGGAGTTCCAACAGCAACCGGTGGAGCAAAAGTCGCATGGTCTATAATATGCACTCCAAAGGAAGTAGGTGGCTTAGGACTCAAGAACTTGGAAATAACATCTAAGGTTTTTGGTCTTAAGCTAATCTGGCTTCTCTTTACCCAAAGTGGCTCCCTTTGGGTTTCATGGACTAAAAAACACTTAATCAAAAATAGATTATTCTGGGACTCTAAATTTTCAGGTGTTGGTAGTTGGATTTGGAGAAAAATAATTAAACTAAGGCCCTTGGCAAGACCTTTTCTTTTTTGCAGGATTCAATCTGGAATGCAAGCTCAATTTTGGCATG
>OVBE01006086.1:0-16076 GCA_900406425.1 Iberis pinnata
GTGGAAAACGTATGTGTAACGATTGAAAAATAGCTAGCTAATGTATGTATATATATATATATATATATATCAACCGAATATAGAAGTCACAAGACTATAAAAAGAGTGAGAGTACAGCCCATTGTGATAAAACCAAGTATAATTCAAAATGCATAAAGAGGCCATAAAAATCGTTTAAAGAAAAGGATAAAATAATACGATCGATTAGAACCTTAATAGGAGATTTCATGATTGGGTGTGTATTTTACATGTAAATGTACGGAAAACCAAATCACGTAATTTTGGCTTCAAAATGATAAAACAACCTTATCACATGCTAATTTAAATCCACCGAGCTCAATAATATCATGGTGGACCAATGATGTTTGTATTTCCTCTAAATTAAATATATTATAAGTTGCCAAAAAAATAAGAAAATTTATACGATTTAAGATTACTATACATATCATATTAATTATAGATTCAGAGCATAGCCAGCTGTAAAGGAGCGAAAATCATTCTTAGTGTCTATTATGTATCTTCCATAGTAATAGAGTTCAGTGTAGGTAGGTACGGACGTTCAAGTATTCATCTCGATTCGGTTCGGTGTTTTTGGATATTAAATAGTCTAGATAAAGAACTTTAAGATATATTCGGTTATTTTTTAGTTTGGTTCGGATTCAGTATAATTCCTAAAAAATTTGTTTCGGTTCGGGTTCTATTCTGATTATTTGGGTAGTAAATTTTGATATCCATTCGGATAATTACTTCATTCTTATTAATATTGTGTAATTTAAATATATGTAATTTTATTATTTTATATTTGATAATAATATATTATTTATTTTGGGTGAAGTTCGATTTGATTTCTAAAATTTCTGTTTGGTTCAGGTTCAGATTCGGTTCAAGTTATTTGGATAACATAATTTAAAATTTCATAATTCGGTTTATATTTAGATTTCGGTTCGGTTCAATTTGATTTTTCAGGTATCTATTAGTTTGCGTACCTTTAATATATGTAAGTGTAGAAAATTTTGACATTTAATAAATTCTTTATAACATATTCCACATATTTTATTATATTTAAATAAAAATCCAATTTATAATAACATTTATAATAAAAAACATATAAATATAAAAAAGATAACAAACTTTAGACCACTTGACCAAAGTTATTTCCTCGATATATTTTATATTTTGAGATTTGTAAAATACTGGAAGAATAAGAATTCAATGCTTTGACTCCCAAATCTGTTATCAAATATTTATGGTTTCAACGTTAATTTTCTAATTAAAACTTTGATATGAATCTCTAGACAAATAGTAGAACCATCACAATTTTTAAAATATCATTGATCGTCTTGTTTTAGTTCTTCTTGTTTAATTTAGAGACTACATGGTGTTCCGTAAGTTACATGGGATAATTTTAATAACAAAGTTTATTTTACAAAATGTTATTTTATTTTTTTAAAAATGTGTTAATAATTTAAATTTAAATCTATAATATGATTTAAATTATATTTATAGCATAGTGAAAATTAGAAATATTATAAACTAAAATCTCTAATCAATACATATTTAACTTACATTAAATTTTTATCATGATAAAGTTTCTAAACTTAAATCTAAAATAAAGTTCACAATAAAAATAAAAACATTTACCTTATATTTTTGTGTTACGCCTGATGTGACAAAAAAATTTATGTTATAAAATATATTATTATATTTAAATTTTAAAAATATAAAATATTCAAATATTTTGTTATGTTTGATATGATTATTAATTTTAACTAAAAAATTGAATTAATCAAAATAAAATTTTAAATTATATATCTATAAATAAGAGTTATTGCTATTATAATATTTTTTTTATGGAACACAAAAAAGGAGATGTAAAGTAAACAACAATTTCAAATTACTTTATCTCTCTCCCTTTCCATCAATAAAGGTGCATAACGTAAAAAAGATAATTAACCTAACTAATCTTCCGACGAATAAACCCAATTTTTGACGTTCGATCCGTTATATTTTAAGGAAAAATATGGTAGATATCCTCGCAGTATTTGAGACTTACGATGGGGGGGATAGAGCGAGAAGAATATGTCAAGGGCTCGGTTTTGAAAGCTCTTTTCGAGTAGATGCANGGCTTCTATGGCGGTCTCATAGTGGAGGTGAAGCGATCAACGAACCAATATATCTATGCTTGTATCACAATGGGGTCGGAGTGTGTACATCTTATTGTTGTGTATGCTGCTCCTATGGTTTTGCGGCGCACTGTATTATGGCCCGAACTAAGGGAGCTAATACGTAGTATTACGGGACCGTTGATTGTGGGTGGAGATTTTAACACAATAGCTCGGGTTGAGGAAAGAATGTGAGGGAGTGGTCGTTTATCTAAAGATTCAATCGCTTTTGGTCAATGGATTAGTGATTCTCTGCTAATTGATATGTGTTTTGTTGGTAATCGGTATACATGGCGGAGGGGTAGGACAGAGTCTACGTATATTGCGAAAAGATTGGATCGAGTACTTTGTTGTAGCCAAGCAAGGCTGAAGTGGCAGGAAGCTAGAGTTACCCACCTCTCATTCCTTGCTTCAGATCATACTCCTCTATTTGTCCAACTCCAACCACCTCCGTGTCATAATCGTGGTAGGGGCCCGTTTTGGTTTGAAGCTGCTTGGTTAGCTCATGAGGGGTTTAGTGATGTCGTGACTAATGCATGGGATAATAATAGGAGTACTCAAGTTGCCTTAAAATCACTTAATGTTGCGCTAAAGAGGTGGAATAAGGATGTCTTTGGAGATGTATTTAAGAAGAAAGACAAGCTGGTACATGAGATTAAGCGCAAAAAAGAGGCCCTCGAAGATGATCAGTCTGATGAGTTAATAACAAGAGAAGCAGAACTTGTTAAGGAGTTGGATATCATTTTAGAACAGGAAGAGATGCTCTAGTTTTAAAAATCTAGGGATAAGTGGATTGAGTTGGGGGATCGGAATACGAAATATTTCCATACATCAACAATTGTTCGAAGACGTCGAAACAATATCGATATGCTGAAGGATAATGAGGAAAGGTGGATTTCTGATGTGGTGGAGCTAGAGAATCATGTTGTCAATTATTATAGACGTTTGTATAGTATGGATGATGTCGAAGCCGTAACAAACAAGCTTCTGGGGTTGGGGTTTGCGGCTATTTTGGTAGTTGATATGAACTTTCTAAATAAGCCGTTTACTTGAGTTGAAGTGGAAAAAGCGGTTAAGAGTATGAGTCGTTTCAAAGCACCAGGACCATATGGGTTTCAACCGGTTTTTTACCAAGATTGTTGGAGTATTGTTGGCCCTTCGGTCACAAATTGTGTGCTTTGGTTCTTCGAAACGAATGAGTTACCAACGAGGTTGAATGATGCTTTAGTTGTTCTCATCGGGAAAGTGTTGAAGCCGGAGAGAATAACTCAGTTTCACCCTATTAGTTTATGCAATGTGTTATTCAAGACTTTAACGAAGACAATGATGCTACGTTTACAGCGAGTAATGGGATCTTTGATAGGACCGGCACATGCAAGTTTCCTTCCCGGCAGGCTAAGTACAGATAACATTGTCGTTATCCAAGAAGTGGTTCATTCTATGCGAAGGAAATAAGGCCGTAAGGGGTGGATGCTATTAAAACTTGATCTTGAGAAAGCATATGACCGAATCCGGTGGGATTTTCTGGAGGACACTTTAGTGGCAGCCCGTCTACCAGACAAATGGGTCAAGTGGATAATGAGTAGTGTTACGGGTGCTTCTATGAACGTACTATGGAATAGAGAAGTAACGACATCATTTAAACTCGAGAGAGGACTTCGACAAGGAGATCCATTGTCTCCTTATCTTTTTGTCTTGTGTATTGAAAGGCTTTGTCACTTGATTGATCATGCCATCATGGAGAAGAAGTGGAAGCCGATAAGACAGACTCAGAATGGACCGCCTTTATCACATCTCTGCTTCGCCGACGATCTGATATTTTTTGCGGAGGGATCGGTCTCGCAAATTGGAGTTATCCGTGAGATTCTTGAAGAGTTTTGTTCTACCTCAGGTCAAAAGGTTAGCCTTGAAAAGTCAAAAAACTTCTTCTCTAAGAATGTGAACCGTAACCTTGAAGAAGCGATTAGTGTTGTGAGTGGAATCCAGATTACAAGGGATTTGGGTAAGTACTTGAGACTTGGTATTCTCCATAAGCGCATGAATAAAATGACGTTTAATGAAGTTGAAGAACATATAGATTCAAGGCTGTTCGGATGGAAAGGTCGCTTGTTAAGCATGGCAGGTAGAGTGACTCTTACGAAAGCGGTATTGTCGTCATTACCGGTCCATACTATGAGCTCTGTTGCACTCCCATCTTCCACGCTTTCGAACATTGATAGAGCTGCTCGGGATTTTGTTTGGGGTAGTTTTGAGAGGCGCACTCAACATCTTATCTCATAGGATAGAGTTTGTGTGCCTAAGATGCATGGCGAGCTTAGTGTATGTAATGTCAAAGACATGAATACTGCTCTCATCTCTAAAGTAGGATGGAGGATAATGGGTGATAAAGAGAGCTTGTGGGCTCGTGTGTTGAGAAGTAAGTACAAACTTACAGATTTTGATGAGTTTATGTGGTCAAGTCCGAAGGAGATTTGGTCGGCTGTTTGGCGTAGTGTAGTGGACGGGGTCAAGCGTGTTATCTTACCGGGAAGAAGCTGGGTGATTGGGAATGGACAGTGCATTCATTTTCGGTGTGACAAATGGCTAGGGGATTACATTCTAGTAGATGTGATTACCCAAGAACTACCACCGTTATTTGAGAAAGTGAAAGTTCATGATATGTGGCTTATGGGTCATGGTTGGAAGTGGGATTTGATTGATCCGTATGTGAGTCTTTCTATTTAGTTGAGCTTGGCATCACTTATTGTTGATGAAGTGACAGGTGCAAGGGTCGTGTTTCGTGGCCGGGTAATGTAAATGGATCCTTCACCGTAAGTGCAGCATATCGATTTCTTACCCGACAAGTTATGGCTTGTACTAATATGCTTGCGTTTTATACAAGAATCTGGAAAGTGGTAACGATGGAAAGAGTGAAGATATTCATGTGGTTGGTTTCACATCAAAGTATTATGACAAACATGGAACGGCAAAGACGACATTTGTGTGCCACGTGAGTTTGTCAGGTATGCCGATTTGGTGAGGAAACTATACTACATGTATTAAGGGATTGTGATTCCATAGCGGAGATTTGGAGATGCATTGTGCCGCGTCAAAAACGAGACTAGTTCTTCTCGGCAGATTTGTTGAGTTGGTTATTTGCCAATTTAGGTGATTCACAAGACGTCCATAACATGCCATGGTCTACACTATTTTCTGTGACGTTATGGTGGAGCTAGAAATGGAGATGCGGAGTGGTATTTGGTGAGCTTCCTAGATGTCGGGATCGAACTAGATTTATTCTGGACAGGTCCAAGGAGGTATGCTTGCTCACATGAAACACTGTATTTGGGAAACTCGTCGGGAGAGGGTTGAAAGTATGGTATCATGGGTTGCACCACCGTACCAGGTGGTTTAAGCTTAACACAGATGGAGCTTCTCATGGTAATTCGGGCCTTGCAACCGCTAGAGGAGTAGTCAGGGATGCTGACGGTAATTGGTGTACGGGTTTTGCTTTAAATATTGGTTTGTGTTCAGCGCCATTAGCAGAACTTTGGGGAGTGTATTATGGGCTTTACCTTGCTTGGAACAAAGGTATTACACGGCTGGAGTTGGAGGTGGATTATGAGATAGTTGTGCGTTTTCTGAAGGACGAGATAGAAGATTCACACCCGCTATCTTTCCTAGTACGATTGTGTTATGGCTTTTTATCAAAAGACTGAACAGTCCGTATTACTCACGTTTTTAGGGAAGCTAACCGTCTTTCAGATGGTCTAGCTAACCTCGCTTTTACATTACCACTTGGTTTTCATTTTTTCACGACTCTTCCTAATAGTCTTACTTCGATTAATATTTTTTGGATATTTGTTGAATTGAAATGAGAAAGCTGGATATCCACAAATATCTGTAAAATTCCAGAATATCCGTAAATTCGGATATCCGTGTTTTCCAAAAACAAAGCAAATCGTTAAATTAGATATCCGTCAAAAACAAAGCAAATAATAAATATTAAATTTTTACGATTTATTCCTCCTTGCCAAGGCCTACTTGTACCAAATCTCCAACCACACGAGAAAAGAAAAATGCAAACTTTTTTTGTCGTCATATATATATATATATAAGAAAAGAAAAATGCAAACTTACGTCACCATTTTTTAGAACAACTTCAAATTATTAATTTTTCAACAATGAAATCTATAAATTAATTTATAAAAAAATTATTGCCAGGCATGATACGTTTGACCCACAGGAAACTACTTGAAGTTACAGCCAATGATATATATATATGTATATATATATTAATTACATTCAGAATCAGAATATTATGAACACATGATTCGAACAAGTACAATCCTTGATTTAGAATTTCAGGTAGCGAGGATTACGCTTAAACCACATGCTAATCTTTCCCCCATTTTTATTTTAAAACGTAGATTAGTGTGTTTGTTGCCACTTGCCAGGCTGCTTAATTAGTTGTAACCTATTCCTTTATTAATCTACATTTTAATTGCTATATTTAATAACAGCAAATTGCAACTTTAAGCATTTTTATGCGCATAATATAACTTCATAGTTGGATACACACTAAATCGTAAAAGCAAAACTAAAATATAAGATGGCTTGTGTATATTTATGAGACAAGCGCACAACTTAAGTGTTAGCACATCATCTTACTGTGTACCAAGTAATAAACTATAAAGAAAAAAGTATAATCAACTTGACAATTTATCAAAACTGTAATCCGACGAAGATATGGCCAGGGCATCACGAATTATGTACGACATTTATTAATTTTTTTAATTAATGTTAATCTAATATTTAAAGACATGAGAAGTGTAGAAATGCGTGCATCTAACTACATACGACAAAGGAAAACTTGCGACGTGTTATTTAAGTATGTCATTAGTTAAATTAAAAATTACAAGTTAATTCGCTGTTACCCTAGAATATTTCTTGGTTACATTATAATTTCTTTCAAGTTGGATGAGAATATGGTAAAACTAAATGCATAAATAATCTCAATATAAAGAAAAGTTTATCACACCCTTCGAGAATAAACATATTCGCTCTTAATATTAAAAAAGTGCATGGAAAATTATGTAACTATTAAAATCGCAACCCATCAGAAACCAAAAGACCGTATGGAATGTCTTGCTGGATATTAGAGCCATTATCGAAATTTTCAATTTTATTGAGCCGATTGAGAAAACAATATACTCCATGGAGGAGAATTCAATATGTGTATGTAAACTCACGTTGGCGGCTAAAGAGTTATATATACTGAATTAGTCGGTTTTTGAAATTTGATAAATTGTTCGTATTAATCAAGTGGTCCTGCTTTAATGTTTTTCATATTTGAGAAAGAATTATTTTGTTGGTTAAAACCAAAGATTGATTTCTCTTAAATGCAAATTACAAATCATTTTTAGCTAGTTGAAGATAATATCAGGTTTTAGATCTACTGAAAATTCTAGTGAATAAATGGGTTATTTAATAATACCGCTTATCCTAAAGAAGGATTGAAAATTTTGGTATCTAACTCTTCCTAATTTATATAATAATAATAATAATAATAATAATATTATTAGTATTATTATTATTATTATTATTAATATTAATATTAATACTAATAATATTAATATTAATACTAATAATAACCATAATAAAAGAATTGTTTGTATTCTCATATTCTGATTTTGATGTACGTACAGAGGAATTTTTGAGAATGTTTATATAGATAAATTCAAATAAATTAGACGCAATTTTTTAGAATGTCACTCATGCTTAACAATACTTTAGCGCTATTTCATTTTACGATAAAGCAAGCTCGTTTAAATTTTTTTCTATATAACTTTAGTAACAAAATGTTGCATTACGTTTTTGAATGAAAAATTTTAAGTTTAAACTTGATAAGTTAATGAGATAAAATTATATTTTTACTTAAAAACTTAGTACAAAACTCCATGAATTATGAAATTATCTCAAATGTTTGATATGATATTCGAGCGTTCCATGATCTTTTGCATATCTATAAAATGACTATTATTATAAATAGTTTTTTTTTTTTTAACAAAAGGAGTATATATTAAATAAACTCTTTTATATATGTGAAAATTTTAAAAATGTTTGAGTGCATAAGGCAGAGGGCACTAATCTATATAGAGTACTAACTTAAACACTTTGTTTTAAGAAGATTTAGTTTTGACAAGAATAAATAAGATTTGATCAAGTCTAATGAATCAAAGGATGAGATAAAAGGTAAAGAAAGACATTGGAAATGGTATTGCTGCAGAAAGCTACTCAGCTTTTTGATCGGAAATAGAGAGAGAGCTTTGGATTGTGTTATTGGGAAAAGAGAGAGAGAGAGAGAGAAGACTAGTGTCGTGAGGTCACATGGCTCACTCTCTTGTTCTTGTTTCAGTTTTACTTCTTTGCCCCCACCGCCATTTTTTCTTTTCTTTCTTGCAGAAGCTAGTTTAAAAATCTTATGAGTAAGTAGATACTTCGAAAAATAACATGAACCTCAAACTTTTTCTTACAATTGTTTCCCACGAGAGTGCTATCTCATATGAAAGATACCAATTTTACATCGCATATCTTATATTTTATTGGATCGTGCAACAAAAAAAAAATCCTAGTTTAATATTTACCACATTCCAAAAAAAATTGTCATATTGATATAAATTAGAGAAGATTTTTTAAATGCGAAATTATGAGATTATTTTTCTTAACTTGTCAAAATAATATCATATTTTAGGTTTATTAAAAAATTCAATAAATAACATATTCAACAATATAATTTTTACTAAAAAAATTACGAGGTTCAACGTCCAACTCTAATTAGTTTATTGAATGAAAAACAATTAGCTTAAGAAAAAATAAAAAGAAAGAACAAGAATTTTTTTTCTTATAACCATAGTCTAGCTTGCCGAAAGAAACACAATTAGCTTACCAGGAAAAGAAAAAAACAAGAGCGAAGTTATTGGAATAATCATTGAAAAGTGATTAAAATTTTTCTAAGCAATATATCATCAAATTTCGATTATATTTTCAATAATGTTTTATTTGACGATTTTTATGAATATATATTTATTAAATGTTTTTATTAAACCTAAAATTCTTATTCCATGTTAGAAAATTTAATATACAATTATGTGGCTGAAATTTACATACAAGAAAATATCAAAATTGTAAAGGTAAAACTTTTGTTTTAAAACTTCCTGGCATAACCTGATTTTTTTTCTATAATATTTATGAAAGTTTGAGAAACACTACCCACTTTTTACGAATAACAAAATTTTGTTATTTATTTCTCAAAAACTTTACAAGATATTTTTTATACACTTGTAATGTAAATTATCCTACTGATACACTTACACAATTCTGACATTTTTCCTTTATCCACCTATTCACTCTCCATACGTCTCACAACCTTTCATGAAAGAAAAAACGTTAAACCCAAACCCCAGTAAAAGTGACTACAAGTGTTAGTCTCTATTACACACATTTTAGACATTTTTCAAGTCCTAACAGATACCTCGATTTTATCCCTTTATCCCCTGCTCTTCTCAGACGTCTCTCACAAACTCTCTTGAACAACTTTTAGAAAAACCTTAACCAAATTAAGAACGGCTAAAAATGTTAATCATTCTTCAATCATTTAGCCTCTTTATATACATGCCCAAAACCTAGCAATCCCCTTTCCTTTTTCTTGAGAACTTTCGTTTCCTTTTCTTTGCTATTCCCATAACTATTATTTCCTTTTCTGCTGCTTCTCTCAGTTTTCCATTTTCTTTAAAAGAAAAATCCTTTCTTTTCAAGTATCTCCTTTTCCTCAATCTTCTATATCGTTTATGCTTTTTTCACTTTCACAACATCTTGATTTCTCACTCGATATGTCCGTGTTACCCCCTGAGCATCTGCACAGCTTTCTTGCATTTCTACTGGATTTGTCTGTGACACATTCTGAGAGTGCTCAGGTTTCTATTCTTGTGTTTCTGCTCAGGCTTTCTACATCCATCTTGATATGTTTGTGATACGTTTGAGAGTCTGCTCAGGTTTCCAGCATCTCCACTCGATATGTATGTGTAACGTCCAGAGATTCTGCTCAGGTTTCCAGCATCTCCACTTGATCTGCTTGTGCAACGTGCTCAGATTCTGCCCACGTTCCCAGAATATCCACTTGATCTGTCTGTGCAACGTCTTGTGAGTATGCTTAGGAATCTCCCCCCCCTTTGACCGAGTTTGATAATCAAGCACTCATTGCATATTGTACCTGTCTCAACACTAGAAAACTAGAAACATCCAAACACACATATCCAACAAATAGTTGTGAACGAAGACAATTGTCACAAAAGAATAAGTAACCTAACATATAGCAACAAAAATGTATGCTAGGACCTAACAGGACAAACCATGCTTAGGTTACACGTTAGCAACAAGACAGTCACAACAAGCATAAGTTACCTAACAAATCATAACAAACAGGTATGCTTAGATCAGTCACCACAAGTATAAGTAACCTAACAAATATAAACAAGTATGCTTCCCCTGAATTTTACTCATGTTTTCTTCCTCTGCTTGGTTGCACAAGTCAGTCAAAATCAGCATACGAGAAAACAGAGCACAAGAAACAGAAGACTTACCTGCATTACAAATGTGTGGCAATACCTAGATCGTCTGTTGGCCTATCTGTTGATATCACAGAAGTGTACTGTTTGTCTGAAGAGTACCGGCACAATGATAGATGAAATCTCGAACATGTTGTCTCCAGGGTTCAATGCTACATGACTCACATATTTTAAGTTTTTTTGTTGGTGCCCAACTGTTGCAACATACTGTGCATAACACTTCTTTCTGTTTAGTAAGATGTAGAGCCATCAGATAAGTCCAAACTTTGATTCTTTCATCAACAAGTACATCCTTTGGTGATATAGTCTACATCTCGCTCATTGGCAGTACCCACATGCACAAATAGGTAAATTAAGAAAGCTGGTAAAACACATCAAGTCATGTCTCCAATGGTAAAAATCCTAAGAGTCTGAACATGATACCATCCCCAAAATAGATCATCCTTCATACGCTTAATGAATTGGTTGTACGGAAGCAAAGAACAATGACAAAGAATGTGCATGTCATGGAGAAAATCATGACATATTACCAGCAATGCATAACAAATTAACCAAGAATCACTTATTTAAACCACAAAGAGAATTCAACAAATATACTTACATCCACTTGTACAGAGAAACACGTCAAAGAAGTCAAAGTATGATGATCATATTAAAGAACACACCTTAAAATATTAGTTTATACCTTTGAGAAATCCACCAGAATAAGCCCCACTCATCGACTTTCTCTAGAGTATAGCACAAACCTGAGATTCAAACAGCAGAATAAGTATAGAGTGATTTGAATGGCTAGTCTTTCACACTGTCATGCCTTCATATGATGTGATGCTGAGTTTTCAACTTTCTGTTGTACACACAGAGGCACCTGGAATTTCCTTTGTACAAGTGCACAATATGATAGAAACATAAACTTGTACCATCACTTCACTTCTCAAGTACAAGTTCATTGTGCAAATTCTTTATGTAGCTTTTTTTCTTTTTTTTTTGGTCCTCGGCTCTTTGACCTTCTCTATGGCACAAAAATGTACTGGCATACACCAGACGGCATGATAGACATCTCTTTTCCATTTATTATACACAATTAGTACAAGTTGGTACTTTTTTTGTTTGACCTCACATCTACACTTACTCCAGTCGTGAGTGCCATCCATCTGAAAGTTCACAAATTTAGTGAACTCATGTGGTTTAGTAATGATATCAGCCAATTGAAACTCATTACTTATGTGATCCACCACAACTAATTTTTCCTCAATATGATCATTGATACCATGGTGTCTCATAACTATATTCCTTGTTCTGGAGTATTCAACATGATTCTTGGAGATGTTGATTGCACTTTGGCTTTCACATTGCATGAACATGGTGTCAGACACAATTTCATAATCACTACTCATTTGTTTTATCCACAAGCATTGAGTGCAACAAATTCTGAGATTATTGTAGTTAGTCTCAACAGTTAGTGAGCACACCATGTTCTTATTATGGCTCAATAATACAGTGTGAATGTTAACCAGGATAGATCCTCCTTGACTCATGTTTCTTCGATTGTTCAGACTCCTGATAATTGCGCTTTAGTGTTAAGAGATTCCATAACTTGGGTTGCACTTGACATCTGACACACACACACACACACCAATACTCAGACTGATGTCAGGTTTGACTCGTTGTGAGATATAACAGACGACCACTCATCCTTATGGACATCTGCTAGTATATGTCATCACCTTGTTCATCTTGTGATAACTTGCTCGATGTACTCCCGAGTGTCTTTGCAATTTTGCACAAGTCCATTCCAAATCTTGATATGAGGTTCTTTCCATATGTGTTATGTCTCAAAAGTATTTCTTGCTCCTACTGTTGTACCTGCACAACAAGAAAATAAGTTAGTTTACCACACATACTTTTGTCAAAATTCTGTTTCATATGTCTGAGAAATTCATCAATGAGTTTTTGATTTGTGTCTTCAAACAAGATCGCATCCACATATGTTTGAACTACCAACACATCTTTGTTTTTCTTGTAGATGAACAATGTTTCGTCTATACTTCCTTGAAGGTATTATTGTTCCAAGAGAGATATGAACCATCTTTTACACCATACCCTTTGAGCTTGCTTCAGACCATACAACATCTTCTTGAGTTTGTATGTACGCTGTATGAAATCTGGATTCACAAATCTTGTAGGTTGTTCAACACATATCTCATCGTGAAAATTTCTATTGAGACATGCACTGTTGATATCCATTCTATGGAATTTAAAAACAAACATATATGTTATCCCTAGCAGAAACCGTTAGAATTCAATTATGGAAACATGGGCAGCCATCTCGTCAAAGTCCACTCCTTCTTCCTGTGAATGCCTCTGAAAATCCATCATCATCTTGTTTCGTACCACATAATCATGCTCATCAACTTGACTCTTAACAAACCACTTGGTGTCCATTACATTAAAATCAGTAGGTCTTGGTGTTAACACCCACACTCGACTTCTCTCAAATAGCTCCATCTCTTCTTCCATGGACCCAATCCTATACTTTTTTTGTTAAGGCTTCCTTGTAGAAATCGGGCTTCATGATTGATACACAACATATGCATCTCACCATCTCTTTGAAGTTTATGTGGTTTTTCCCTGGGATTCGTATTATAACTTGCACAAAATGATTATGGTGAGTACATGGTGTATTCACTGTATCAGGATCTTCAACAAGATCGTCTTCACTTTTTTACTTCTTCTTGAACTTTTTCGTTGGTGGATATTGATAACTCTACAATGCTGAATCCTTCTGAGAGACTTGCACCATTTTCAAATATAACATTGATTGTTTCTATCTATGTTTTAGACATCTTGTTGCAACACAAACATGTTTTGTTCACCTCTGAGTACCCACTGGGTTTTTTTCCTCTCAATAACTTGTAAAATGTGGCTTTGTCTTTTTCTCCTATCATCATGTTATGCTGTGTAGTTGTTGGTACAGTTCTTGGTGCAGAGAACTATTGTGAAATACTCTGAATATTTTCACACCTATCTGAATCTTTGTTCTGAAACTCACCTCTCCAGTCTTCATTCTTCAACTTATGATGCTGCACTTTTACTTGCCTACCCATAAATGACAATCTACAAAGAAGGTTGTCTTCTAGTTTCAACTTGGGTATCCACCTGAATGGTGCTTGATTTGTTACTCTGATATGTGTCTCCACACTCATGTCCCTAGATTTCCTCTGCCATTGCACTAGCTTGCTGGAGACTATTGTTGTGAAACATTTTCGAGAGTGATACCTTACATAACAGATCTTTCCCGATCGCATTTTTTTGAGCTTAACCTCTCATGTCTTGTACACAACCTGACAGTCATGTATGGTGAGTATAAAAACCATTCCTTCATCACAAAGAAAATTGATTCATATGACATTTTCCTTGAGTCCTTTAACAAGATATACATCATGCAGACAAACATTGTTATCATCACATGTAGCATGTTTTTCATTGTTTTTCCCAATCAACCAAACACCAAATGTACCATCTACGCTGGGAATTCTCTCAGGCTTTTTTACGCATGTTGATAGACCTGTTATATCTTTGGGAAAACCACTATCTGATTATAATCCAGTCTCTTGTAATAAGCCTTATAATTCTTCAAAAGTATAAGCGAGATTGCGGTAGAAACACTCTTTTCTTAACCATGTTTCTTCGTGATATCTTCTGCCAAAATGATATTTAGGCTGATGGATGATCTGATGGATCCTTATGTTCCACCATAAGCACTGATTCTTGAAAAAACCACATGTTTCATAGTAATAACCTCTATAATGGTTGTCATTGTCATCTTGATGTTTCTTCCAGAGATCTCTCTCAGCTTTAACAAGAGCTTGTCTTTTAAAACTTTTACCTTGATGGATTGCGAAGGTTCAGACGTGTGTTGTTTGGTAGTCTCAGGTTCATACTTGAAAGAGGTTTTCACAATTGCTGTTGAGTCCATAAGGACCCCCTGGTGCCCAAAACCACAGTTCTCATAAAAAAATTTCTTTTCCTTGTTGTTGTGTCTTGCTGTCACCTTCACTTTTGCCTTCAAAAATGCTGCTGGTAGGTATCACACATCCTTGCCCACGATCATGGTTCTTTAAGTACTTTCTGATAATGAGATCAACAACAACATGTTTGTTCTTGTTGTCGCATTTACTTATGCCTTCAGATTTGCTGTTTGTAGGTATCACAGGTCCTTCCCCACAGTCATGGTTCTTTAAATACTTTCTAATAATTAGATCAAACATATCTTGTACCCGTTTATTTATGATGTTTTGCTCAGAAAATATGCACACAACCCCTTTCCTTTTAATCTTTTCTTGTCTGATTCCCAACTCACATTTGCGCATCATTCTCACCACTTGATCGAACTTCATCTTATATGAATTATTTGCCACTTGAATTGCTGTTTTGTGTGACTAGAACTGGTTGGGTAGATACCACATAAACTTCTTCACCAGTTTCTTGTTCTTGTAGTGTTTTCCAAGGGCCTCTTATGCAGCAGCAATGGATAACAATTTTTGGCTAAAATCTTCAAACGTTCTTGTTTACCCATCTTGAGTCTCTTAAATTCCAATTTGAGCAAGTGAATTCGAGTTCTTATGATGCTTTCTTGTATTTGTTTTTCCAAACAGTCGTATATGTTAGAAACTAGCACCAGATCTTTTGCCAGAGGAAAGTGTTGAGTGTTCTGTATTCCCTGTCACAGGATCTTCACCTGTTTGTGAAAGAATAAAAGTCTTTCCTCATATGCCCGCTCTGATACCAATTGAAAGTTTGAAGAACACTATACACTTTTTACGAGTAATAAAATTGTGTTATTTACTTCTCAAAATCTATACAAGTTATTTTTTATACACTTTTAATGTAAGTTATCCTACTGATACACGTACACGATTCTAACATTTTCCCTTTATCCCCTGTTCACTCCCCAGACGTCTCACAACCTCTCAAGAATAGACAAAACCTAAANAAAAATCTAAACCAAAATCCCAGCAAAAGTAACTAAAAGTGTTAATCTCTATCACACACCTTTTAGATACTTTTCACGTCCTAACAGACACCTCGGTTTGATCGCATGTTCTTCCCAGACGTCTCTCACAGACTCTCTTGAACAGCTTTTAGAAAAACCCTAACCCAATTAAGAACGACTACAAATGTTAATCTTTCTTCCACACTTTTAGCCTACTTATACACACGTCCAAAAATTAGCAATCCTCTTTCCTTTTTCTTGAGAATTTGTGTTTTTTTTTTTTTTGCTATTCTCATAACTGTTGTTTCCTTTTCT
>OVBE01006087.1:0-20476 GCA_900406425.1 Iberis pinnata
AAATATATCTCATATATATATATATATATATATATATATATATATTTGTAAAGAAAAATATTATTTTAAAATCACTTATTTTATTTAAGTTCTTACATTTAGCTACAAATAAACTAACTACAATTTTTAATATTTAATTTCTTTAAATTTTTAGAAAGATATGGAATATTATAGAGACATAATTATTGTTGTTACGGTCTATGGAAAATAGATTATATATTAATGTTAATAAGATTTCCTAATCGGATATTTAGGAAACTAATCAAAGTTCAAATCATAATATCATGAAAAGATTTAAATTTTGATATTTAACCAGATTTTTTTAGATATTTATTTTAAGATATTCATATATTAAAAATCTAAATAACATGAAAAGANGATATTTATTTAATTTATTCATATATTAAAATTTTAAATAACATTACAAGATTTAAAATTTGAAAAATTAAAATATTAATTGTAACTGAATCAATGATCATCTATTTGAAAAGTAAAATAAATGTAACTGGGAAAATGGTTGGACCAGGATGAAGCGATTGAAAAAGAGGCAATTGCCTATTTTCAGTTTTTGTTTACAAATTCACAAACCGAAAATATTGATACAACTCTAGCTCCTCCCGAACAAAGAGTCACCTCAAAGATGAATGATCATCTCTTTGGTCCACTTGCGACGGAAGAGGTAAGATTGGCTTTGTTTTCTATAGGACCGGAAAAAGCACCGGGTCCGGACGGCATGACAGTTTTATTCTATCAGAGATATTTGCACATTGTTGGGCTCCATCTTACCCAGATGATTCAGAAGTTCATGTCTGGGGGAATGCTAGAGAATTCCCTAAATGAGACAAATATATGTCTCATCCCTAAGACGGAACGCCCTCAAGGAATGAAGGAATTTAAACTGATTAGTTTATGTAATGTAAGTTACAAGATTCTTTCTAAAGTCCTTTGTCAACGTTTACAGAAGATCCTACCAAGTATCATATCTGAGACTCAATCGGCTTTCATATATGGGCGATCGATTACCGATAACGTTTTGTTAGCACAAGAAGCTTTTCATGTCCTACACTCCAAGTATAGCTGTCGTACGGGTTTTATGGCTATAAAAACATACATGAGTAAAGTTTATGATCGAGTGAAATGGTGTTTCCTAAGATACCTGTTACGCAAATTCGGTTTTGCAGAAACTTGGGTAAACTGGATAATGACATGTGTCACAACGGTATCCTATAGCGTCCTTTTAAATGGATCGCCGAAAGGACGAATAATTCCTTCCATAGGTTTACGTCAAGGAGATCCTTTTTCTCCCTATCTTTTCATCTTATGTACGGAGGTTCTCATTGCCAACCTCTAGAAAGCAGAAAAGGATGGACGTTTGGACGGAATACGAATGGCAAAAGCTTGTCCCCCTGTGTCCCACCTTTTGTTTGCTGATGACATTTTATTCTTTTGTCGAGTTACGTTAGCACAATGTCAATTAGATACCATTCTACGTTTATACGGAGAGGCCTCTGGTCAACGTATAAATTTTGAGAAGTCAACAGTTATTTCTGGAAACTCTTTCCCGATTCAGGATCGGTTTCTCTTAAAGACACGCTTAGGTATTTATGCTGAAGGTGGCAGGGGAAAGTATTTAGAAATACCTGAACAATTACAAGGCTCGAAAGCTCAGGTTTTTGCGTATGTAAGGGAACAATTAGATTCCCGGATAAACGGTTGGTCTTCTCGGTTTTAATCAAAAGGGGGAAAAGAAATACTGATTAAGTCGGTGGCTCAGGCCTTGCCAACTTATGTAATGTCGTTTTTTCTCTCCCCATGACATTGCTGTCCAAGTTGACAAGCGCCATTGCTAACTATTGGTGGAGTACTTCGGGGAATTCGCGTGGAACACACTGGGTGGCATGGTTAAAACTATGTTTGCCAAAGAAATGTGGAGGTCTTGGTTTTAGATCACTCCAACTGTTCAATAAAGCCTTGTTAGCAAAGCAGCTATGGAGACTGAACACATTGCCGAACTCTCTAATTGCTCGGGTTTTCAAGGGAATATATCATAAAGCTTGCTATGCTCATCAGGCACCTAAACCAACTAGACCTTCCTATGGTTGGTGGAGTATTTGGGAATCAAATTCAATTCTAACCAAAGGTTTATGTAGTATCATAGGATCAAGATGTCAAACCAGAGTTTGGCAGGATCCATGGTTGTCGGGGGATTCTCCACGTCCACCACAGAGCCGTCTTTTGGGAACTCCCCTGAGTTGAAAGTTTTTGATCTCTTGGTACCAAGTACAAATCAGTGGAATTTACCCCTTATTCGTGATTTAGTGCGAAGCGGGGACATTCCTGCTATTATGGCAATCTGACCCTCTTCGTTAATTCAAGATCGGCTAGGTTGACATTTTACAAAGTCCGGAAAATACACGGTCAAATCTGGCTATGAGTTGGCTTTATCCCTACAGAATAGTTATACCAATGAATGGTTGGCTTTGCCTTCATTAGCTCCTTTGAGTGCTGCAATGTGGAAACATTCTGCTCCGTCGAAACTGAAACACTTTTTATGGCAAGTTTTATCAGGAGCAATTGCGGTAAATGAACAGTTGATAAGTTGGAAGCTGAGAGCTGGCAATGTTTGTGCTAGTTGTGGTATTAACGGGGAAACCATAAATCATGCCCTATTTATTCCCCCCCCCCAGCGTTACAGTGCTGGGCCCTTTCGCAAATTCCAACACCGTCTGGAGTTTTCCCATCAGATAAGTTGTTTGAGAACGTGCAGTACCTGCTTTCGGGTGTTGAGACACCAATTTATCACAAGGTATTCTAAGTGTTTCCTTGGTTGATCTGGTATATATGAAAATCAAGAAATGCAAAATGTTTTTCCAACTCTACCTGGAACCAAACGGATATCATAGATCCCGCCTTAAAGGAGGCAGAGCAATGGTTATCAGTCAATACAGGAGTTGGCTTGACGGAAACGTCTTTAACGCCAGATAGGAGGTTTATATCCGAGAGCATTCCAAGTTCAGTGGATTGGTGTAGTTTTGATGGTTCGTGGAAGATGGGAGATACCATAAGTGGTTTGGGATGGTTTGTGCCACAATTCGCAAACGCATGTTGTTTGTTCGGTTGTGCGGGGGTCGGGGGTGGTAAATCACCTTTACATACGGAATTGTTGATGTTCATGTAGGCGCTAAAATGTTTAGCGAACATGGGTAGGTCATGTACGTTATTCATTACTGATTCTACGGAATTAGTACTTTTACTACAGAATCTGGATGATTGGCCAGTTTTTGCAGCTTAAATTCATTATCTGAGAAATACCTATCCCCAGTTTGAAGTGGTACATAAGAAAAGAAGCTGGAATACAAATGCGGACCACCTTGCAAGATCAGCCCGAGACCGAAAGTTGTTATCATCTTTTGTTGACACCACACCCCCGAGTTGGTGTTTGGCGCTTCCTTTAGTGTCTTAACTGTTATTTTGCCTTTTGTGTTTCTTTGTTGTCAAAAAAAAATAATGGAACCGAATCAGAACTTTACATATTTAAACATAAATTTTTAACTATAAAACAAAAACTTTGTTTGGGTTTTGAACTCGGGTCCCCTCGCCACATGATAACACACCAACGCCAATAGTGTTAAAGTGATTTCAATTGTTATTGTATCAATCACTTTCTTTATTAAGTTTAAATAGATTTCGGGTCAAACCCGACCTGTTATAGGGTCCGCGCGTTTCTGATTTTTTTTGGACGAAAATGTCCCTTTTTCTCTGAGGTTTTATTGGAAAATGACTTACTCTGAGAATCGAAATCAACACCTTGAAGACAAATCATATTTTTTTTCCGAAAACAACCCTTTGAAATATTTTTTTTTTGTTCTTGTTAAATTTTTAAACTAATGGCAATCTTTGTAAATATGCTCTTTATTTTGAGTGTACTTCTCCATTAATTGATTGTATTGTTGGAACCAAAACTACAAAAAAAAAAAGTGGTTGAATTCCCCTATAACCACTAAATAATTTGACCATGATATGTAAAATATATCATAAGTGGAGCTAATATCCGCATTCTTGCATATTACAAAATAATCACTATCCTTATTGTTTAATCAATCTTAGAAAAAGAGATTGCATTGAAGTTCATCCAGACTCAATGGACCAGGAAAGACACTTTTACTAAGAGCTTCATGCAATATAACAAGAAGCCACCAAGAACAGTGTATTAAAACTACACAAGTGTAGTGCTTATTGTCATGGCCCAAACTTCAGTGCCTATTACAGTAGCTGTAACCGAGTATAGATGTCAATACAACATTAGAAAAATTCTTGATCTAAAACATATGATTCATGTAAAATTGGTTCGATAAATAGTTGCTTTTTGAGATTCTCCAGTGTCAGTGAACATTCGCCGTATAAACCTGTAGATTCTCTCGTAAACAAGTTTCTCATACTGCAGAAGGAAATGCAATAACACCAAAAAACAATCATGACTTTTCATGAGCGGACAATGTTATCTTGATGACGACGATAGCAGATCTTTTATTAGCCAAGCCATAAGCTTCTCTCTCTCTCTCTCTCAGTAGCTCATGAAAGAAGAAGCGTCTTCGAAGTGACAACCAAAAAAGTAGAACCTGTCAGACCGCCGTGCAACCACCCCGACAGGGTAAGACCTAAGCCGAGTAACGATCCTCTACAGCACCAGTTACATCTGAAGATGAATCGTGGCCGTTAATCACGCTCTGATCGCACGGACATGGTTCATCAACCAGGTTTAAGGACCTGTCTCCTTAGAAACCAAGGATACAGAGGTACGAGCCTATAGAACAGATCCTGTTCAAGTAAGGTCGTGACCGAAACTATCACTGCTCCATTATATATACAACACAGCTTCTCTATATTAGCGGTGTGGGACACATTAACAACCTCACATTGCAGAGACGTTGTCGTTTTGATTGATATTTAACAAATGTTCCATACGCTGTCGTTTCAACCACAATGAACGTATTATCTTCAATTTAACGATGTGGGAAACATAACACGCCTATTACGTCCTCGTTTGTCTCCTGAGTAAACGCGAACTCTGAATACGTCGTCGTTTAATCGGTTTTTCTTCTCTGATTTTCTTTTTGCTTAAACCGGTTTCTGAGGAAAATGGAAGTAGTTTTGGTTGAATACTTGGTTTCTTTTTTTTTTCGTCACAATATTTTTCGTATTGAACATTCAGGTGAAAAACTAGGTTCCTATGTTTTAACTACAAGGTACGAAAAAAATATATTGTTAAATTAAATAACATTTATTAAAAGCGAGTATTGTTTTATTTATGCATTTAACAATGGTATAATAGTTGAGATCCAGCATTCTCTCATACACACATCTGTCTTTTGCCAAAGATTGCCGTCCCACAGCGAATGGAAAATTTCCGCCTGATTAGCTTATGCACAGTTTTTAATTAAATTATAGTCAAAGTGATGGTAGCTATTAGGAAATCTTATATTATCATATCTCATAATATATCCTAATAGTAGCTCGTATGAAACCGATTCTACCGAAATTGGTGACAGCTGAACAAGCAGCGTTCATTCCCGGAAGACTAATTACTGACAATATTGCTATGGCTTATGAGATATTTCATTCTTTACAAGTAAATAAGAAATTGGCAGCCTCATGTATGGCTATCAAAACTGATATTAGTAAAGTCTATGATCGTATAGAATAGGATATCTTACAAGAGGTTTTTCGGAAACAGGGTTTTCATGCTAAACGGATTAATTGGGTAATGTTGTGTGTTCATCAAGTTACATACTCGGTGTTGGTCAATGGGTGGCGGCATGGTCACATTACACCACAAAGAGGTCTTCGGCAAGGTGATCCCTTCTCGCCGTATTTATATATTCTCTGTTCTAATGTCTTGAGCTTCATGCTTCATAAAGCGAAAGCAGAAGGCTTACTTCAAGGGATCCGACTTGGACGTACTGGACCATCTAATACTCATTTATTATTCGTCGACGTTTCTCTTTTCTTATGTCGAGCTAATCGTTCTAACGCCTATCAACCCAAACAATTGTTCACTGCTTATGGTTCAGTCTCCGGCCAACAAATAAATTACTCAAAGTCATATATCACCTTTGGTGGTCGGGTTTTTGATCAACAACGGTCTGCTATAACTAATATTCTTGATATTCATCGTATAGGCGGTAGTGACAAGTATCTCGGTTTGCCATAAAGGGTAAACAGATGTAAGCCATCTTCTCTGCAACATGTTTTACATAAATTACAAAACCGGATCAAGGGTTGGGAACAAAAAATTTTAAGCCTGGCAGGTCGTGAGGTGCTTATTAACACTGCGATAAATTCTATCTTAAGCAAATTTTGGTGGGGAGGGGGTACTCAACTTAAACGAAAGATTCATTGCCTGGCCTGGTCCAAATTGTCCTTTCCTAAGCCTCTCGGTAGAAATGGTTTCAGGGACTATCGTCTCTTTAATCAGGCGCTTCTCGCTAATCACTTTTGAAAAATCTATCAACGGCCTCAGAGTCTGGTTTACCGGTTATTGAGCAGCAAATATTTTCCATACAATGATATGCTTCGTGTTCCTCCTCGTCGTTATGCATCTTATATTTGGCACTCTCTCTTGTTTGGTCGACACTTACTGCATCAAGGACTTCGTCATCAAATTGGAAATGGTAACTCTATTCGTATTGGGATAGATTGTTAGCTTCCTACAACTCCATCTAGACCAGCTCATGTTATGGATAATATTAATCCTTTATACTAGAGTTTCGGTGTTATTTCACCATCGTACGTCTCAATGGAATCCAGTTATGCTTCATTCTCTTATCCACCCTGATGATATACCTATAATTAAACAGTTATTTACTACACAAGCACACTCAGTTGACTCAATTGTTTGGGACCTAACTGATGATGGAATATACACTACTAAGAGTGGGTATTTATTTGCAGTCCAAGCTTCTTCAATTTATACTCTTCCTCCGTTTTTTCGTCGGTCAAAATTAGCTGTTGCCCTCTGAAAGCTTAAACTTCCATCAAAACTTCTCCATTTTCTTTGGTCACTTGCTTCTGGAGCCGTAGCTACAAGGGTTCATTTGCATGATCGTCATGTAGATATTCCTTCTATATGTCCTTGCTGTTTCAAACATAATTAATCCTCTTTTCATATGTTCTTTAGTTGTGAATTTGCACAAGTTGTTTGGCGGTTACATCCTGCTGGATTACTCCCAACTCAGTCTTTGCTCAGTATCACTGGCCTCCTACTATGGTTGATCAGTCTAACTCATCACCTGTCTATACCCAATTCGGCTAAATATTTCTCTTTCTTCTTACTTTGGAGGTTATGGAAAGCCCGAAATGCGTTGATTTTGAAAGGTGAGTCACAATCTATGGGCAAAATCATTACATATACCTCACAAGATACATTTGAATGGTGTAATCTGTTAGAATCCTCTACTATATCATAATCCCATGTTTTGGGTACTCGGTTGGCTTGGTCACGTCCACCTGCTGGTTATGTGAAACTTAATTATGACATATTTGCTAAAGCTGAATTGGAGTTTACGGGATGTGGTTGGTTAATTCGTAATGAATTTGGTCATCTTCTCCATTATGGAATGCTGCTTGAGACTTAAAAAAACCTCCATAGCTGAATGCGAAGCATATTGTCTCCTCTGAGCTGTTGAAGTTGTTTGGGGTATTGGGTACCATTATATTATTTTTGAAGGAGACAATAAACAACTTTATTGGATCTGCCCCCAATTTAAAGCTTCAACCGTATAAAGAAGCGATTCACTCTTGGTGTTTAAGTTTCTCAGATGTTTCATTTGTCTTTCAATCTAGGTCATGTAACAAAAGTGTAGATTGCTTGACGAAACAAGCATTTAGTTGTTCAAATTTAGTTGAGATTAATACTCCGTGTCTAATGTTTCTGTCTCCTATTCTTCAGGAAGATATTTCTGCAAGTGTTTAATATAAAAAAGTTTGATGTAAAAAAAAAAGGAAGGACAAACATGCTAATTTCTAATAAAAAATTAGTGAATTGTAGAATATTAAAAAAATATGAAAGTATTTGACCATGATATGTGTGACATGTTTTTTTCGTCATAAAATCGATATAACCATAAAAACCATGAGTTCAAAATCAAAAACATTCATAAGCATTAAATAAACAGAAAGCTTCGCCATCTCCTATCAAGAACCCAATTTCGAGAATTAGGTTCTGATGGAGAAGACACGAAACTGCAACACAAACAAGCAACCAAATACCAAACTAAACTGAAAAAACAAACATTCTTCGATTCATCTGCGGATTGAGTTTTGAAGTCAATATTTCATTTGGCACCTTTCTTGACGGCAGCTTTGGTAACTTTAGCACCCGTTGGGTCTTTCTTGTCAACACTCTTAATCACACCGACCGCAACTGTCTGCCTCATGTCCCTCACAGCAAAACGTCCGAGTGGTGGGTACTCGGAGAAGGTCTCAACCACCATGGGCTTGGTTGGAGTCATCTTCACCATACCCGCATCACCATTCTTCAAGAACTTAGGCTCTTTCTCCAACTCCTTACCAGAACGTCTATCAATCTTGGTCAAGATCTCAGAGAATTTAACAGCAATGTGAGAGGTGTGGCAGTCAAGCACTGGAGCGTAACCATTACCAATCTGACCAGGGTGGTTCATGATGATGACTTGGGAGGTGAAGTTAGCTGCTCCCTTGGCAGGGTCATCCTTTGAGTTAGACGCAACGTATCCACGCTTGAGATCCTTGACAGCAACATTCTTGACGTTGAACCCAACATTGTCACCAGGCAGAGCCTCCAGAAGAGACTCATGATGCATCTCAACAGACTTAACCTCAGTGGTCAGTCCAGAGGGGGCAAAGGTCACAACCATACCTGGCTTGATCATACCTGTCTCAACACGACCAACAGGCACTGTTCCAATACCACCGATCTTGTACACATCCTGGAGAGGAAGACGGAGGGGCTTGTCTGATGGCCTCTTGGGCTCATTGATCTGGTCAAGAGCCTCAAGGAGGGTTGGTCCCTTGTACCAGTCAAGGTTGGTGGACCTTTCAATCATGTTGTCACCCTCAAATCCAGAGATGGGCACAAACGGGATTTTGTCAGGGTTGTACCCAACCTTCTTCAAGTAAGAAGACACCTCCTTCACAATTTCATCATACCTTGACTTAGAGTACTTGGGGGTTGTGGCATCCATCTACAAAACAACATCACACACTATTAATGAGACAGGACACAAATAAATAAAAAAGTAAAGATCATATAACAGGTAAAAGCTCTATTAATGTTACCTTGTTACAACAGCAGATCATCTGCTTGACACCAAGGGTGAATGCAAGCAAAGCGTGCTCACGAGTCTGACCATCCTTGGAGATACCAGCTTCAAAACCACCAGTGGTGGAGTCAATGATGAGCACTGCACAATCAGCCTGTGAAGTACCTGTGATCATGTTCTTGATAAAGTCACGATGACCAGGAGCATCAATGACAGTGCAGTAGTACTTGGTGGTCTCAAACTTCCACAAGGCAATGTCAATGGTGATACCACGCTCTCTCTCTGCCTTAAGCTTGTCAAGGACCCATGCGTACTTGAAGGATCTCTTGTTCATCTCAGCAGCTTCCTTCTCGAATCTCTCAATCACACGCTTGTCAATACCTCCCAACTTGTAGATCAAGTGTCCAGTTGTGGTCGATTTACCAGAATCGACATGACCAATGACAACAATGTTGATGTGAAACTTCTCTTTACCCATGACTACTTGTCAAAACAATCTGCTAAAGATTGTAACATATTAAAAGATATCAATACACCAAAATTCATCTTCCTAAAATTTTCAATGTACAAAGCAAGACCATAGTCATTTCGATCCCCACTACAAATCAGTGGGCTAGGTTCATAAAAAGCAGAAAAACTATAGCAAACAATCCGAGAGTTTCTATGAAACGAACACAAGAATAAGAACAATGAATATCGAAATTCGCAACACAAACCGACTTCTATAAGCATATGTGAGTAATGCACAGATCCAACTACTATCAAATCAACCATATGAGCGAGAAAATAAGTGAGAATCAGCTAGAATGCAAAATACCAAGTCGATCGCACTGTAAACTGAAGATCTATTCAATCGATAAGATTTTAATCAATCAATATGCCATTGAAAAAAAAATATTTCAAGCGATCCTAACAACAAAAGGCATCAAATCAAAAAGATAGATATAAAGAAGAAGAAGAATAAGAAGAATCAAATCCGAATGAATGAATACAAGACGGAATCAAATTTGTTTCAATGAAGATCGAGAAAAGACTAAGAAAACAGATCGGATATGAGATTTGAAATCACTTTACCTCAAGGGATATCGAAGAAAGTAGATAGTGCCAGCGACTAGAGAAAGAATAAATGAGGCATATGAGTTTTATTTATAGTGGCTAAGCCGAAGAAAGTTAGGGTTTATGGTAGATAAATAAAATGACAATTATGCCCCTAGATGGCTCTATGTTGATTAACACAATAATTACGGGAAGTCGGCTATTTCATACACGAAGTATGAGCATATGGCTTATTTATACAAAAAGTTATCACCAGTGCAAATTCATACTAAAACTACAATCATTAGTTAATTTTTACACAATATATTGATTTTGTGCTAATTTCATAGAAATCGTTAACAATGTTTAATTCACCGTTAACCGAGATGAGTCAACATCCACATATGAAGCTCGGTTTGATTAAGATACAAAACGACGTTGTTTCACGTTAATTTTTTACTAAACAACATAGAGTTAAACAACATCGTTTCGTTTTAGCCATAAGAAAAAAAGTTAAAACATAACACAACTTTATCGTGTTCTTCCCCTTTTCTTCCTTAGTCGATGAATAAGACATCTAGGGTTTGAGATTGACTGAAGATTGTTAACCAGGCCAAGGGAGAGATCGAGTTTGAGATTCGAGCATACTGATTATACAAAATGAGGTGAGTTTCATTGTAATGTTTTTTTTAGATGCTTTCGGTAATGGTTTCAAATCGGTTTGAGACAATGATGTTTATACATTTGAATTGTCTAATAAGGATGCTTTCTTGAGGTCTATTAGTTTAGGTTTAAGGACGAATTTGATAGATTGAGTCACAATTTTCAGAGATATCAAACATAAATTTTGTGTCCACCAAGTGTTCAATAAAATGTTTGTGTGAGTGAAACTCATAATTTCATATGCTTTTTTGTTTCTAGTGATGAAGGGGACCATGATGAAGATGTAATCTTCAACTGCAGCTACAATGGGAAGTTAATAGGCATGGAATATTCTAAGATAATATATGTTGGTGGCGAGATTCATACAATTGAATGCACACCGAGATCGTTTTTTGTGAACTTAGAAAAGGAGTTGAAGTGTTTATGTTATGGTGTTGGTGGCGAGATTCATACAATTGAATGCACACCGAGATCGTTTTTTGTGAACTTAGAAAAGGAGCTGAAGTGTTTATGTTATGACCTATGAACTGCTATTATCGATTTCTGCTAAGCTATTGTCTTAGAATATTCTAAGACAATATATGTTGGTGGCTGAATGTTTAAGGTGATGTGCAGGTTTTTGTTAAGTTATGATCGGTTTATGTTATGACTTATGAACTGCTATTATCGATTTCTGCTAAGCTATTATCGGTTTTTTGTTGTTATGAACTGTTGTTAAACTATAAACTGCTGTTTTTGGTTATTATGCAGAGAGTTTTTTGGTTAATATGAAGGAGCACTACCATTACATTACAAGACCATAAGTAATTCAACAACAATCGTTAATCACATCAACAAATTCAAAAGAAACACATGCAACAATTTTATTTAACAGAAATTGTTATAGTTTTATGTAGAAATTCAAAAGATAAACATGCAAACAGATTTGTTATAGTTTTACAACACAAAATAACACACCACTAACACATTTCATTTCACCTTAACATGACATACATTCACTAGACAAAAACTCCTAAGTAGATCACACCAAAAACTAAGACACAATTAATGATCTTGTATGTTTTTTTGAGACAACCTATCTCGTCATAGCCATCTTGTAGGTCTTTTCCGATGCAAGCTACAGTTTGTTTCAGCTCTTCCATCCTTCTCCAAGATGTATACATTTTCCTTAACCTTATCAAAGTTGAATTCAATCTCTTCAAGCATAGACTCATCATTCCACTTGAACAAGTGTTCTTTCCCCTGTTGTAAATTAACCAAATCACATTCATAAAAATTAAAGAACACAGTTGCACAACCCTTAATCATACCTCTTCTGAACCACATGGACAACAATGAAAAAGTCTTCCCGGATTTTTGGTTGTTTTCGAAGTCCTCAAAACTGATTTTTCACCACATTGACATCTCTTTGGTATCCCTTTCTCTCTTTCCGAAAATCTTCGTGGTACCCGAGTTACACCTGCCCAATAATGAAACCCATCAAATTCGGATATAGATTATAAGTAATACAACAAGATATATAACAAACACATACCAGAAGAACCAGAGGNGTAGAGGAAGCCATTTCGATCTCTGCCTTTCACTCAATCTCTCACTTCGTCTGCTTAAAATTTTTCACATAGAACCACTAAACCAACCCTAATTTCTCGACATCTAAGGAAGAAAAAGGAAGAAAACAATGAAGGTTTTAATTTTTTTCTTATGGCTAAAACGAAATGACGTCGTTTAACTCTATGTTGTTTAGTAAAAAATTAACGTGAAACAACGTCGTTTTGTATCTTAATCAAACCGAGCTTCATACGTGGATGCTGACTCATCTCGGTTAACGGTGAATTAAATTAAACACCGTTAACGATTTCTATGAAATTAGCACAAAACAATATATTGTGTATAAACTGACTAATGATTGTACTTTTTGTATGAATTTACATTGGTGATAACTTTATGTATAAATAAGCCATATGCTAATACTTCGTGAATGAAATAGCCGACTTCCTAATAATTATTATCCTCATTGTTCAATAGGAGTATTAGAAAAATACACTTTTTTCAGAGAGCTTTAAAAAATGTAAAACAAGAACAGTGTATTAAAACCAGTCAAACTCTATAAGTGCTTACTGTCATATCTCAAAAATCCGGTGCCTTTTACAGTAGCTATGACTTGAGTATAAGATAATAGAATACAAAATTGGAAAAAGTTCTTGATCTAATATATATGATGATTCATGTAAAATTGATTCCAAGATAGTTGCTTTTTTTGTGATTCTCCAGTAAAACATTGAATCGAAGGGAGAGATATGTTTAAGGCTTCCTCTTGGTTTTGTTCCTCCTTTTCTTCAATTACAAGATGATCTCATCTTGAACACTTAAGTTAAGTGTCTTGTTTGGTAGAACAATACTACTAGTCACTACAACTTCATCTTCAACTGCAACAGATTCTCCTGTAACCATTATGATTCAAATTAGTTTTCTGAGAAGCAGACACAAAAGGAAATGAGGATAAAGAACAGTTTACCAAGAATTGTAACTCCGAGTTTCGAGTTGTAAACTCCTTCAGCCTGTGATTTGACAAAGTAAAGCTTCAAGGTTCATGATTGTAAAGGAACATTTTAAGGTGTATGTAAAGAGATACATGCCTGGACACGAGACCATCTCCCAATCGACGATTTCCAACCAATAATTGCATTAGTCACCACTGCGTTGTCCTGCGCAAACAGTCAGTAAAGAGTCAATCATTTCCTCAAGGGCAAGGGCAGTGATTGTATCAGGGACCACCGAGATGTGAGATGCAGTGATTGTTTAGTTTTATTCTCTTATATAAGAAGACATACCATGATCTCAACATCGTCAAGAATGATACAACTGATAAGTCTAACACCAGGTCCAACGCGAGCATTTGCAGAGATTGAGACATTAGGACCAATCTGTTAATGGACAATGAGATTAATAAGTTGCTTTCGACAAGGGACAAAACCAGAGGTGACTTACCTTTGCAGTTGGGTGTACTTTTGCAGAAGGATGTATGTAAACATCACCGCTCACTATTGCACTTTTTGTTCCATCACCACTAGCTAACATTTGAGGAGAAGTTAACCGGAACTGAGAGAGATAAAGTTCTGAGCATCTCAATGACATTCTGCATATAGAGTCAACTCATAAGTCAGAGCCATAACCACTTACACTGTTTCAACTATTGCTAAAACACAAGGCAACGCATACCCAGGAGATTTAATTTGCTCCCAGAAGTCCATAGTCTCATAAGTATATAGCTGTTTCTTTCCAGCTAGTGGTGAAAGAATGTCTTGGTCCAATCTTACAAAATCTGCTGGAATCCTATTACAGAGAAGTTGAAAAAAGTAGTGTCTTAAGCAGATTATCAAAAGGTTTTTTCGGTTATGGACAAAGGGAAAATCAATAAAACCTTGTAGCCGGTTGAAGAGCTTCGAAGCTGGAAACACGTTTCAGAATTGCTACAAACAAAAGGGAACAAAACCAATCAGAGGAAACAGATCAGATTTTATGAAGAACACACAAACTATGTTTATAAGATCTTTACCTCTATCTTTCCTTTGAGAAGAAACATCTCCAATGGCAGTAAAAATGTCAGGTGTAAATACATAAACACCGCAATTAATACGATCACTGACCTGTGTTTGCAAGATAACACCATTAAAATCAAATTCGAAGAAGTTAGAGATTTCGAGAGATCTCAGTTACATACAAAAGTTTCAGGTTTCTCAGTGTAATGAAGAAGCTCATTAGTTTCTGGATCTGCAACCAATTCTCCAAATTGGCTAGCTGATTCAGGAGAAACCTAATAACAAAAATTTGTTAGATCAAACCAAACACAAAAAAAAACCAGACCAATCATATGTCATCACAAACCTTGATTACAAGAAGAGTTCCAATTCCACCATATCCTCTATGAGCCTCTATGGAATAGAATTAGCAAAGAGTAAGAAGAATCTTCAAAACCAAAAGATGAGTCTACATAAGACTGATACTAAAAATGAATATACCAAGCATTTCAGGTAACGGGAAGCTGCAACAAACATCACAATTAAGCAGGAAGATATGAGACTGCAAGAAAGTTAGACACAAAAATGATTCAGATGTGATACGAAACACATTGTAGTCCAAAAAACAGTTGAGAAGAAGAATGATTCAAACCGGGCTATCTTCCATAATTAGATCTCTAAAGTGATACAACCCACCAGCAGAACCATGTGGTTTATCTTCACGCAGATATCTAAAAGCCAAAGAGGAAAGATTAGAGCTATACAAAAGAGACATTGATACAAATAAAAGAGAAGAGATTTAATCAACCTGACAGGAACTTTGAGTTCGTTAGAAATGGCAGATACATAGAGTGCAAATTCCCTTTCCTCATAGAAACCAACAAGATAAATTTGAGCTAAATTTGGAATCTGCATCATCATCATCATCATCATCATCATCATCATCCATTTGATATGAATTTGAGCTTAAAATAAAGATTTTGTACCCTTTTACAAGCTGAAATTGGATGATGAACCATTGGTTGTCCCGCAATAGGAAACAGTGGCTTTGGAACATTCAATGACAATGGTCTAAATCGAGTACCTATGAATCCATAATTCAATAAGAATCAACAAAGGAACACATTGACATTGGATGAGCTCAAAACCTAAATCCAAATCTAACGAATTCGTTCAAAGATCAAACGAGAACAAAAGCAGACATTTTTTAGGTATTACCTTTGGTTGGACCACCGACCATGATTACAGCAACCACTTTCTCCTCAATTGAGCTCCCCATTTTTTTCAAAATCGCAGATCTCTAAACAGACCCAGAAAACTTCGAACTTTCACAATATAGTAAGAAATGGGCACCGCAGAATCAGAATTCAGAAGAAGAAAAGGAGAAGCTTTTGAGAAGATCTAGTGAAAAATGTCACGAGTAAGTTGAGATCTAAGGAGGTGTATTTTGTTCTTTGTGATGGGTCTAAGTCACACTCACCATTCACCTTCTTCTTTACCTTTTTTTTCTTTTCTTTTCTTTTTTCTCACTTTGAGATTTGTTTTATATACATTAATTCAATTTTTATCATAGTATTATTTCCAACAAAGAAAAAATCCACTAGTCTTGGATCTCACAAAACAATTTTCCTGAGCAAATCTATAATTTAATATAGAATCCGATTGGAATTAAATGCCACATGAGTTTTACACTTTAATGTTACTTGAAGGTGACATCAAATGGTGCCATAATGCTTTGACTTTTTTTTCTTTTTTCCCAGTAAATATAAATGCAAAGAGACTAAAGCTCAAGGTTCATACAGAGGGTAACACCTCACAAAATAAAAAAAAACAGAGGACATAAAAAAAAAGATCTCAACCTTGTTCATTAGTAAAGAACCGAGACAACCAACTCGGCCGACCACTCTGAATATATGAGCCAAACTGACTCTCCTTAGTCACACTCTGAGCGATTAAGAACGCACCTTGATTCGCACCTTTCTCTTCAAACTGAATACACCAATTCGCTTTTGCCTCTGTGAATTTCAGCAGGGGAGCTACAAAACCAATCCATGCCGACCATTCATTAGGTTGGTGAAGAGCTTGAATTGTATCCATCGAAGAACAAGCAAATATAACATTTTGGTTTCGCAAATGATGCATACTCTCGAGTGCCTATTCCCAACTTTTAAACTTGGTCTCCATAAGACTCATTACTTGAGAATACGCACGTCGGCTATGAGCTAAAACCTCACCTTGATGATTCCTTAACACACAAGCAGCACCAGACATTGTTGAAGATTCTGACCAAGCGAAACTCAGATTACACTTAATCTCATTAACCATCGGAGCTTTCCATGCCTTTTGAGAAGTTTGATTGCTCAAGACCGCTTGCTGAGGATGATCCTTAATATAAGCTGCTTTCCATTGTCTCTGACCTAGTTGAGCCACATTAACTATGTGCTTAGCCGGATTATGCAAACCTTCAAACAAGAGAGAGTTCCGGCTCTTCCAAATATGTCACAAAACCCACGGTCCTATATCTCACAAATCCACTGGGAAATCCTTGTTACGTTGGAGCTGGAAGATGTGATCCATGTTCTCATAAATCGATGAGCTACAACCATTAGAAGGCACCAGAACATTAGCTAAGGCCCATACCAATCGAGAGAACGAACAAGTGAAAAGTAAATGATTGATTGAAAAGTAAATGATTGACTTTCTATAATAACCAATTACCACGGCTTTTTATTGGTTTTATAATAATTTAATGATGTTTTTTTCCGGATGAAGAGTTAAAACCCTATAACCCATTATAAAGTACAAAGACTAAACTAGATAACCAATAAAACCAAAAGAAAGACTGACAGATAATGGTTACATCTATGAAGATACAAGACTAAACAAGACAATACAAAAGGTCAAACGAAACAGTACAAAAAACCAAACAAGGTAAACTAGATAGACCAAAACATATGATAGTCTTAAAACTGAAACCAACAACCTAGACGAAGATTAGCAAACGAAGAAACAAATATCAACCAAATAACCAATGAAGAAGCTGACACAATATAAGAGTGTTGTATTATTCATGTATGGAATTACATCAGTTTATATACAATAGAGAATACAATTACTAATAAATACATAATGAAGAAATCAAGTATCATGATTGAGATAATATATGTATTTCCTTCTATATGCCCCCTCAAGATGGCGGTACCGATAGAACGCCAATCTTGCTACATTGAATAATGAATGGAAGACGTGTAAGAGGTTTCGTTAGAGCATCGGCTAGTTCATCCTTTGCGGAAACATGAACAACACGTAGTTTTCCAGCAGTAATTTGGTTCCGAATAAAGTGAAATCCAACGCCAAGTGTTTCATACGCGAGTGGAAAACCGGATTGGCACAAAGATAAGTGGCACCCACATTATCACAGTAAATAACCGGAGTAGCAGATAGAGGAAAACCTAATTCCGTGAGTAGAGAAACGATCCAACGTACCTCAGTTGATGTGTTTGCAATGGACCGATATTCCGCTTCAGTGGAAGAGCGAGAGACACCTCTTTGTTTCTTTGACGACCATGAGATAGGATACTTCCCAAGGTAGACAACATATGCATTTGTGGAGACAAAAGTATCGGGATCACCTGCCCAATCGGCATCGGAAAATGCGTGTAATGAGTTACCATTAGAAATACCATAGAAAATCCCAAGAGAAGAGGTGCCTAGTAGATAACGGAGTAAACGTTTAGTAGCCTGCCAATGTTCTGTCCGTGGTGAATGCATGAACTGAGTAAGCGGTCGACAACGAAGCTTATATCTGGTCTAGTGAATGCCAAATATTGAAGACTGCCTATAGTGGAACGATACTCGGATGGATCACTTAGAAGAGTACCATATGTGAGAGCAAGTTTCTGGTGGATAGCCATAGGCGTTTTAACTGGCTTAGCATCAATCATCTACAATTTAGTCAAAAGATCCAGTATATAGCGACGTTTTGTGAGGTACATACCCGTTGAAGTTCGAAACGCCTCTATACCAAGGAAGTAGTGAAGATCTGCCGGATTTTTAATTGAAAATCTTGAAGCCAGGGAAGAGAGAACTTCATCCAATAATGCTGAATCATTGTCAGTAAACAGAATATCATCAACGTAGATCAGCATATAAATAACACTCCGGATACGGCGCAAGATAAATAAAGACGCATTAGCATAAGAGTTAACAAAACCAGATTGAAGGAGATAGGTACTCAATTCCTTGTACCAGGCCCGGGGAGCCTGCTTAAGTCCATATAGCGCCTTGTGCAAACGGCATACATGATTCAGCCGATCTCGATCAACAAAACCAGATGGTTGCGAGATATAAACTTCTTCGGATAAAGAACCTTGCAAGAATGCATTGTTGACATCAACTTGCTTGATTGGCCAACCATTTCCAACAACAATATTGAGAATTAGACGGATTGTTTTTGCCTTAATCACGGGACTAAATGTATCTGAATAATCACGACCTGGCAATTGTGCATAGCCTTTAGCAACGAGACAGGCTTTATACCGAGATATAGAACCATCAGCAGCATATTTAACAGTAAATATCCATCGAGTACCAATAACATTATGATTAGATGACGGTGGTACCAGAGAATATGTGACATTCTTTAGAAGTGAGTTGAATTCATATGTCATGGCGGTGTGCCAATTAGGATCAGCTAGAGCTTGGTGAGAATTTCTGGGAATCGGCAAAGCAGGCTGTTTAGTGGTGACGGAAAGACCATATTTCCGATTTGGCTTTCTAATCCCCTGTTTTGATCTTGTTTGCATTCGGTGATGATTTACCGGAAGAGAGGAGTGAGTTGTAGACGTGTCGAGATTTAGCGATGAAGAAGCTTGAACAGGCTGCGATAAAGAAGGTTGTAGTAAAGGTAATGGGCTTGGCCCATCTTGAACTTGAGAAGATGAAGGTTCTTGTTGTTGGGCCTGATTTTCATAAATCCCCAAAGCCCGTTGAATAGTCTCTGTACCTGCGACATCAACAAACCAGGAAGTTTCTGGATTTTGTACCTGAGGCGATGATGTATCGCGATGAATGTCACGATTTTCTGAGACAAGTGAAGATTCCATCATCGGGAAAGGAACCGCAGAGAGCTGTGTGAGTGAGTGCCGATTCGAAGTGATAGGAGATACAAGAGGAAACCAAGCGAAATCTAAGATTGAAGAAACCGGAGAGACAGAAGTGAAGAGATCAGAGAAGGGAAAAGATGTCTCATCAAATCGTACATGCCGAGAGACGAAAATTCGATTGGATTTTGGCTCTAAACAGAGGTAAGCACTTTGGGTGAGTGAGTAACCAATGAATACACACATAGTAGACCTAGGTTATAACTTATGTGCGCGATATGGCCTTAACCACGGATAGCATTTACAGCCAAAAACCTTAAGTTTCTGATAGTTGGGAATAGAATGAAAAAGGAGTTGAAATGGTGATTGATAGGAGAGATTAGGAGTAAGAAGACGGTTAATAAGAAAAACTGTCGTTTGGAAAGCATATGGCCAATAGGTGAGAGGAATTTTGGAGTGATGAAGAAGAGTCAAACCTGTTTCAACAATACGGCGATGTCGTCTTTCTGACATGCCATTGTGTTAAGGAGTGTGAGGAGGGGTTGTCAAGTGACTGATGCCATGATCGGATAAGAATTCCCATAGTGCAAGAAATTCCCCGCCGTTATCAGAGTAAAGAGTACCAATAAGAGTCTGAAATTTTTTCTCTATTAAGGCTTTAAACTTTTGGAATGTCTGTTTAACATGAGATTTCAAGTGCAGGGGATAAAACCAGACATAGCGAGTAAAATGATCAACGATGACAAGATAATATTTGAAATTATCAACAGAAAGAATAGGAGAATTCCAAAGATCAGTGAAAAGATATTGTTGATACCAGGTTTAGCACCTGCTCCCAAAAGCCCATTTTGACATAAGG